>CAJUXJ010002250.1:0-38750 GCA_910589775.1 Avena eriantha
GGTCCGCGTCAGGTGCCGTCATCAGGACCTCAACACTACTGGTGGGGCGAGTGATACGCACTCCACGAGCTGCGCTGAGAGATGGTTCGCCTCCCTCGACGATGTGCCGCGGATGAACGCAGGACTCGTCCACGCTGACGTAGATCTTGTGCGTGCCAAGCTTGATGAAGACGCTGTTGCGTGGAGGGGAGTGCCTACCGAAGCTTCCTGCATTGTCGCTGACGTAGTCCAGTGCTCCAAAGCGCTGAACCAGGCCGGAGATGACGCGCTCGCCGGTGCTGGAGAAGCTTCCCATCTGGATTTTCACCCCTGCTAGCACCGCTAGCCCCACGGTGGGCGCCAACTGTCGTGGTGGTGGCACGGCAGATACTATGGATAGGCTAAAGATGGGGCCAATGAGTGCTAGGGGAATCCAGGGAGGGAGAATGTGGTGATTCCACACACATGTTCTTGTATTCTCTCTATCAATGGTGTTTACAAACGCTCTTCAAGCTCTTGGCAAGAAGGAGACTATGTCTCTTACTCCCTGCCAACTAGCTCTTGAGTTCTTCCTTAGACAGAAAAATGATCGATCCCCCTCAATGGAGGCCCTGGTGTGCCATATATAGGGGAGCCCGGGTTACAATACTGGGCACACGTGGCAACATATTCGGAGAATATGCTCCTTGCCTAAAGCTAGATGCTCTTTTATTCTCTTTAATGGCTCGTCCAGGCTTTGGACGTAACCCAAAGCGTAATATTTGTCTTTAAGCGTCACCAAACACGGGCTACGTCATCCAACATTGCCCGCGTCACCTTGGTCGCCCCTGACCCGCTGGTCCTCTTCTTTACTTTGCTTCGCTCATGCTACAACTAATAAAGCCACCTTTTGACCAGCGGGGGATTCCTTCTCTTGGAAGCCATAAGATAGTCCTGCTAGCTCGTGGCTAATCCGGCTATCGAGTTACCTACAAACCGATAGATAAACATGGCCGGCATATATTTTATGCTGGTCGGACCATAGTTAAGGAGATGCTCCATGGGCCGGGTCACTCCGTGGTTCGGCCTGCCTTGAGGTGACCCACTCAGCACTTGCTTTGATCGTGTCGTACCCCGGCTAACTCGGCCCTTATACCCCGGCGTTACCCTACCCGGGGTATCCCCCCAACAGGTATGTTCTTTTGTTTCTCTTTTGCAAATCTGTTTATTTTATATCTTTTTCTCTGTAACTCAAAATGATATATATTTTATATGAAAGTATATCAGAAAAATGCATAGAATATTAATATGTCATCCTCATAATTATCTGCATCATGTATCATGTGGGTTGGTTACGGTTTGCATAACCCTTATTAAGTAACATATGGAGTAATTTGGGGAATGCTTATAATATTTTCCCGCTTCATTTAACTTTGATGTAGATCTTCCCCTGCCATGTGTTACCATATTAATCAATATTTAATTTGGTGGTTAGAAAAATAATTTGAACCTTCTATTTAATCGTTGGAACTCCGATTTCGCTTAAAATTGTGTAGTTGTGTCGTATCTTGCCATGTCATACATCATACATGCATCATGCTCGATCTTCTGCTGTAGTACTAAATAGTGCATCCGGTATTTCTTTTAGTGCTTTGCTTCTTCGTGGGTTAGGCCGTTGAGTGGATGCGAGTATCGACAAGTCCTTTAGATAATATATCTTCAGCATTGTTTTCCCAGGCGAGCAATCTCCCCCTTTATACCTATTTTGCATTTATAGTCTTTACTTCCTCCTGTTGATCTATTGCTATCCGTGATGCGATGCTTTAGTTTCCGTGCACCCTTTATATTCCTTGCAGCCTCAATATTGCCTTGGACACATCCTATTGCCTGTTGTCTGATAGATAGTCAGCCTTGCGAGTCGTAGTTGCTTACTCAGGTGCTGTTTCGCGTCGTTGTTGGAAGGTTGGCACATGCTTAATGGTGGAGATGATCATGACTTTAATTTCAACTGATAATTAAAATGTTGGAAATAGATATAACTAAAGCAGAGGCACCGATGGGCAATAGATAATATTTGGTTTTTAACCGCTCACTTGTGTCCCGTAGGCCCCGAGTACTTGATACATCTTCCTTGACTATCGCACTATCCGCATGTGGGACCATGAATCCCCTTAGCCAGAGGTTGATTCATTTCTTATTTCTTGGGGCCACAAACTAGTTTGGGGTTTTATTACTATCATGTACTTATGCCATGTTTTACTGCTTTATTTACGATTGTGCGTGGAGCACCTGTACTGTTTTGGATCGTGACACGTTTTCGCTGTATCGACAAGCCTAGTCACACTTTCGGGTTCCCAGTCGTTTACGGCCATCGACACAAACCCTGGGTCCGTCTCGGAGCTGGCCAACTTTGTTGTGGGTAGCTTAGTGGGGTGGCCCACTGAAATATGTGATTGCTTTGTCGTGAAAGCCTCGTTGGGTTTTTATTTGGTTTTTCCGAGGTTGATCGTGCGTGTGTTGCTATTTGTGCACCCCTGCAGGGTAAATCTTTCTGAAAGCTGTGTCCACGGTTATGGATGACTTGGAGCATAGTATCTTGATCATAGACAACTATAACTAAAGTAGTGCTATAAATTTGACTTTGACATGTCTAGTAATCAGTTTCACTACAACGGAATGAGTAAATAAAAGTACCCACAAGTGCTGGATTTGGGATATCTCTGGCTAATTGTATCTGACTAGTAAGTATTGCAACTACAACGGAATGTTTAACTAAAACTGCCCACTGCTATGAGATCAGGATGACTCATGATATCTATATCTGACTAGTAAGTGCTGCAACTATAATGGAATGAATAAAACTACCAACTGTGTGAGTTTCCTCGGCATGACTTTCTCGTTTGGTCTCGAGGGGGAATGCCAGGATGGGTATGATTGGTGTTAGTATCAGGTTGGTCTCGCATAGGTCCTTCTTACCTCTCTCTAATAGCCGATAGTTGTATAGAGTCTCTATAGGTTGTTGAGTGCCTTCTTGCTGCCGCTTTAGTCTACCATACCTATGTAGGCGAGAGCCACCGAATTCTAGACTCGTCGTGTACTGGCCTCAATACTGACTGCTCCTTTTTCCTTTGCCCTTTGTCGGCACCCCTTTTGTTTAACAGGTATAAGTTCGACGTCGTTAGCAGGGTTACCCTTCCGACTTGGCATGGGCAGGGTTATGGACGCCATTGGTTATTCTTCAGGGCTCTTAGCTCAATTTGCATCTTATCCGTACTCGGATGCTGTATCGTTTTCAAGGTGATTTGGATCTTTGTACTATATATATGTATTCTTGACTCATGGAGTCGTTGTTGTATATATATATGTTCTGTGGGTTCCATTTGTGTAATGTTATTACTTCATTTTTTCCACCCGCACGCAAGTGCCTGGTGGGCATCTTTGAATCGTTTCTATGCGGGTTTGGCGGGAATCGCTAAAACTTGCATAGGGCCGATTCAAGGGTGTTACACCCTGTATGGTAGAAAAACCCTGTTTTCAATGTTTTATATGTTTCAGGACCTATACGAAGTCAAATGGACCTACACCTTTGGGAATGCCAACATTTTTCAACGAGAAGCATCTTGAGCACTAGAATCTTACCAGGAGGGCCAAAAGAGCCCAGGTGGCATGCCTAGGCCTGGTGGGCGCGCCACCCATGCACTTTCCCTCCTCGACCGTCCGATCGCCTTGATTCTTTCCCCCACAAAGCTCTCTTGACCTAAAAATCCCTATATAAGGACCCCTGGGGCGTCCTCGAAACAGAGGTGACAGGAAGCGACGAGAGCCACTAGAGACAAAAACACCACCATATCCAGCAAAGATTGGAGGGGGAAACTCCGCTAGAGCCACCTCCGGGGAGATCTCCACCCTCTCCAACATCTCTAGCTTCATCACCATGATGAAGAGGGAGTAGTCCACCTCTGGGCTATGGGTTTGTGGCAGTAGCTTGATCTATTTCTCTCTTGTTCTTCATAGATGTAGTACCATATGAGCTTCCCAACATGATTATGGTCATATTTGTAATTCCTATGTGGTGGATCTTTGTTCTATGATTTGATATTTGAGATTGGAATCTATTTTATGTAAGATGTTTTAATAGATGCATATCATGCACCCTATTCTTCATTGCTTGTTTTGATCCAACTTGTATGCAAGAACTTGTATGGGGAGAAGTGTGTGTTAGATAGTGTAGCATGGGGATGGAGATCGAATTGTGACACATAATATTCAAGATCTACTTTTGTTTTTACCTTTATTTTGCTGCCTCACTAGGGGTAAAGTGAAATCATGTGCTATAGTCATCACGTGAAAGTATGATGACCTTGTTAAATCAAGGTAGCATATTTTTATTTCAAACATCATGTAATATTGCTTAAAGCTATACTCTGATTTGTTCTTAAATCAAGATTACACGCTTGAGGAGTATAAGAGAGAGATGTATTCCATCTCAATATTAGAATGTGATGCCCATATTAATTTATTTCATCAAGCACTTATAGAATTTCCATGAATCTTTATCATTAATGAACTGTTTTGTGATCACTACAACCTAAAAAGAGAGTAGACAAGTGAATCCATGAACCCGGTCCGATTTTTATCATAAGAAACACCTTTCCATTGCATCTACTATCCTTTAGAATTTTTGCAATTTATTATTTCGAAAATACAAAAATACTTTCTCTACTTGCAATCACTTATAAAAACCCCAAAAAACAACTCTTGTATCTTCCATATCATCTAGTTTGCATTGCTTTACTTTATTTACTTCTTTTTATTTTAGTTTACATTTTTTATTTCATATTACTAATACGAAACATTGTGCTTGACAACCACTAGATGGAGGTGGGGACACAAGACAAATTATTTTACTTACAGGTTGCTTGAAGAGGAGAAGACAAACATCCTTCCATAACCAATTCCCCGAGAGTTCAATATAAACCCTCGAGTCACCCTTGTGGGGAAAAGAAGCTTGCTACAACACTCTGCACTTGGAGTCCCAATGAAAAGTGGCCATGTTTGTTACCATCACTCCCCCAAGCTAGACTTTTACTCGTCCCCGAGCAATATGGTGGCTTATGGACAAGATCATCATATTCATGAGGCACGAGTCGTTACAATAAATGAGGCAGAAATTGAAACAGGAATACAATATCAGATGTAAAGTTACTTCGGGGGTATTATCATACCCTTACACATCACATGACCTAGAGGTTTACACACCCTTTTAGTATCAATGAATTTATAAGAAGCTTTTAGTGATTCAACATATCATATAATCATAAATTTAAACTAATTGAGCACTTGATTTTAGTAATGAATATTCATGATCATTCTTTTTCTTGTATCTTTCTTTTTTCCTTGGGATTCATTTGATAGCTGTTCTTTTATTCTCTTTTCTTCTCTTTCTTTTTTTTCTCTTTTTTTAGTACAGCCACTTGATCATTCTTACTACCTTTATGGCTTTTTAAAACTCGTGACTATAATATGCTACCAAAATTCTTCTTCTCATAATTTAATCAATACTTTATTGGTATGGAAATCCCTAAAATGATGACAGTTGTACAAGTATCATAACACTCAACCTAGTTCAATCATCTAATATAATAATCATGAATCAAAAGATAACTTCAAATATCATAAAGTATCAAAACTCAATGGATATAAATCTTCTCTTGGACAGAAGGGAGCTTGAACTTGATGCAACTAATGCAAATTCTGGAATTAAAACTTAACATGCGTACATGAAAGTAAACATGCTCCAACTGTAAGATAGATTACAAGGTTCTCACAGATCCCCTAAGATTTGAATCAAGCCAGTGGGATCAAATAATCCCTTATGATTATTCGATACTATGGTACATCCTTAATTCGTGGGAGAAGAAGTCCTGAAATTGCGAAGGCTTGCACGAAGCATCTTGTTTGTTGCTTACATGACCAGGATGCTAATTTGGTGCTGCTTGCTAATTGTCTCCAATTGCTCCACAAGTGCCTTATACATCTCAATCGTCTTCTTTTGTGCATTGATGGACCGGAGGATGATGTTGAGGTTGGCTTCTAGCCCCTTCATTATCTTCAGATCCATCTGGTCCAGATAACGATGCAACAGTTCAATATGTTTAGAAGACCTTGAAGACTTTACCTCAACTTTCTTGATGCGGTGATCAAGTTTATCCAGGGAAGCTTGGATGTCTTCCCCTTGTTTCTTCAGCCTCTTCAAGTAAGATTCTCCATCTTCCTCTAGATTTAGTTGAACCTCCTTGAAGTCTCCTTCTTTATCCACACCGAGGCTAAACACCTTACGCCCATCCTTGATCATCTCCATCAGCTTGAATCCATCCTCGGCCCCTAACTGGTTGCATATTGCTTCCTCTTTTTTCTTATGTGCAACGACTACCACCTTGGCATCTTCTATAATCCTTGAGGAAGATCCATGGTGATCCTCCTTGTCTTGAACGATGTCCCATGGGTAAGACATGGTTGAAAAGTTCTCGAGAGGGACGCGTGGCGTCTAGAAGATCTGTTTTTCAAGAGAAGAAAATAAACCTCTTGGAAGGCTTATAAGGGGTTAGAAGCAGGGAAAATTTTGCACTAGAAGAAAAAGGGTCGGACAAGAAAAGAATCCCAACAAATAAGGAAAGAAATAAGCAAAAAAGGGAAAAAATCGCGATCGTAACAACCACTTGGTACGGGCGAATGTCCGTATGATGCGCCTATACCGGGTCGTTTCCAAAAACTCACCGGATTTGAGTCGGTAAATAATCAACCGACTAAGTGGTACGGGCTAGTCCCGCTCGTACTGCCCCTCAATATAGAATTTTACCAACTTCTTTTTTTCATAATCAAATAAAGAATGGACGAAGAAACACAAAGTCGGTAACTACCAGTCGCACGGGAAGATGCGCCCATACTGCGTGGTGATACATTGCAAATGTATCTATAATTTTTGATGTTCCATGCTTGGTTTTATCTACTTTCGTGTGTTTTTGTCCATATTTTGGAGTACTTTCATATGATTTCTTGGACTAACCCATTAACAAGAGCCACAGTGCCAGTTGCCTGTTTTCTGCTGTTTTTGGTTCCAGGAAAGTCAGAAAATGAATATTCTCGGAATTGGACGGGACAAAAGCCAAAGTGCCTATTTTTTCAGAAGACATCTGATGCCAGAATACGAGACGGAGAAGGGCTGGGGGCCGGCCACACCACCTGGCCGCGCGGCCATACCTGGCCCACGCCAGGGGGTGGTCTGGCCGACCCCAGCACCCCCTCGGCCTCTCCTTCCACCTATATATTGCCCTCGGCACGAAAACCCTAAGGACCCGATCAAAAATCCACGAAAGAGTCTGTAGCCGCCGTCATCTCCATCCCTAGATCGGGAGGGATCTGAAGCTCTTCCTGGCACCCCTGCGGAGAGGGGAATTCACCCTAGAGGCCTTCTTCATCATCATGCAAGCCTCCGATGTGATGCGTGAGTAGTTCATCTCTGGACTATGGGTCCATGTAGTAGCTAGATGGCTGGTTCTCCTCCTTTGTGCTTTCATGTCTAGATCTTGTAAGCTCCGTTCATGATCAAGATCATCTATTTGTAATTCTGCATGTTGTGTTTGTAGGGATCCGATGGATATTGAGATGCTATTTCAGATTGATTATTGATTCTATCATGTCTTTGTTATTTGTGATCTTGCATGCTTTCCGTTGTTAGTAGCTATCTTGGCCAAGTAGATGCTAGCAACTCCAAGAGTTAGTATTTATGCTCGATAGTGGGTTCATGCCTCTGGTAATCCGGGGAAGTGACAGAAATCTCTAAGGTACTAGATGTGATGTTGCTACTAGGGAGAAAACAACAATCCTTTGTTCATAGAACAATCATATTGTTTACATTACATGCAATTCGTAAAGCAATAATCTGTTGCTTGCAACTTAATACCGGAGGGGGTTCAGATGATAACCTGAAGGTGGATTATTAGTCATAGATGCAGTTGGATGGCGATCTATGTATAATGTTGTAATGCCCAATCAAGTTCCAAAGGAGTCAAGAAGATTAGTATATGCTTGTATGCTTTCTCGATGTTTGTTAATTGCCCCGCTGTAATTTGTTCACCCAGCATGTTATCTATCTTAAGGAGAGCCACCTCTAGTGAACTATGGATCCCGGTCCTTTCTTTTACATAAAATCTACAAACTGTTTACTGCTTTGTGTTTACTTTCTGCAAAATATTACTTCCTTCCATTCGATATGCTTAATCCTTTGTTTTCAGCAAAACCGGTGAGATTGACAACCTCATCGCAAGTTGGGGACAGAGTTTTGTGGTTGTGTTGTGCAGGGTCTCCACGTTGCTACTAGAACCGGTAGTGCGCCCTGCCAAGGCTCAGCTAGCAACACCTTTGGGTGTTTCCTTGCTCCACCTCTGGGCTATGGGTTTGTGGCAGTAGCTTGATCTATTTCTCTCTTGTTCTTCATAGATGTAGTACCATATGAGCTTCCCAACATGATTATGGTCATATTTGTAATTCCTATGTGGTGGATCTTTGTTCTATGATTTGATATTTGAGATTGGAATCTATTTTATGTAAGATGTTTTAATAGATGCATATCATGCACCCTATTCTTCATTGCTTGTTTTGATCCAACTTGTATGCAAGAACTTGTATGGGGAGAAGTGTGTGTTAGATAGTGTAGCATGGGGATGGAGATCGAATTGTGACACATAATATTCAAGATCTACTTTTGTTTTTACCTTTCTTTTGCTGCCTCACTAGGGGTAAAGTGAAATCATGTGCTATAGTCATCACGTGAAAGTATGATGACCTTGTTAAATCAAGGTAGCATATTTTTATTTCAAACATCATGTAATATTGCTTAAAGCTATACTCTGATTTGTTCTTAAATCAAGATTACACGCTTGAGGAGTATAAGAGAGAGATGTATTCCATCTCAATATTAGAATGTGATGCCCATATTAATTTATTTTATCAAGCACTTATAGAATTTCCATGAATCTTTATCATTAATGAATTGTTTTGTGACCACTACAACCTAAAAAGAGAGTAGACAAGTGAATCCATGAACCTCGGTCCGATTTTTATCATAAGAAACACCTTTCCATTGCATCTACTATCCTTTAGAATTTTTGCAATTTATTATTTCGAAAATACAAAAATACTTTCTCTACTTGCAATCACTTATAAAACCCCCCAAAAACAACTCTAGTATCTT
The DNA here is from genome assembly GCA_910589775.1 of Avena eriantha. Taxonomy (NCBI): domain Eukaryota; kingdom Viridiplantae; phylum Streptophyta; class Magnoliopsida; order Poales; family Poaceae; genus Avena; species Avena eriantha. The sequence goes on from CAJUXJ010002250.1 coordinate 9,212, forward strand.
CCATATCATCTAGTTTGCATTGCTTTACTTTATTTACTTCTTTTTATTTTAGTTTACATTTTTATTTCATATTACTAATACGAAACATTGTGCTTGACAACCACTAGATGGAGGTGGGGACACAAGACAAATTATTTTACTTACAGGTTGCTTGAAGAGGATAAGACAAACATCCTTCCATAACCAATTCCCCGAGAGTTCAATATAAACCCTCGAGTCACCCTTGTGGGGAAAAGAAGCTTGCTACAACACTCTGCACTTGGAGTCCCAATGAAAAGTGGCCATGTTTGTTACCATCACTCCCCCAAGCTAGACTTTTACTCGTCCCCGAGCAATATGGTGGCTTATGGACAAGATCATCATATTCATGAGGCACGAGTCGTTACAATAAATGAGGCAGAAATTGAAACAGGAATACAATATCAGATGTAAAGTTACTTCGGGGGTATTATCATACCCTTACACATCACATGACCTAGAGGTTTACACACCCTTTTAGTATCAATGAATTTATAAGAAGCTTTTAGTGATTCAACATATCATATAATCATAAAGTTAAACTAATTGAGCACTTGATTTTAGTAATGAATATTCATGATCATTCTTTTTCTTGTATCTTTCTTTTTCCTTGGGATTCATTTGATAGCTGTTCTTTTATTCTCTTTTCTTCTCTTTCTTTTTTTCTCTTTTTTTAGTACAGCCACTTGATCATTCTTACTACCTTTATGGCTTTTTAAAACTCGTGACTATAATATGCTACCAAAATTCTTCTTCTCATAATTTAATCAATACTTTATTGGTGTGAAAATCCCTAAAATGATGACAGTTGTACAAGTATCATAACACTCAACCTAGTTCAATCATCTAATATAATAATCATGAATCAAAAGATAACTTCAAATCTCAAAGGTACTAGATGTGCTGTTGCTACTAGGGAGAAAACAACAATCCTTTGTTCATAGAACAATCGTATTGTTTACATTACATGCAATTCGTAAAGCAATAATCTGTTGCTTGCAACTTAATACTGGAGGGGGTTCAGATGATAACCTGAAGGTGGATTATTAGTCATAGATGCAGTTGGATGGCGATCTATGTATAATGTTGTAATTCCCAATCAAGTTCCAAAGGAGTCAAGAAGATTAGTATATGCTTGTATGCTTTCTCGATGTTTGTTAATTGCCCCGCTGTAATTTGTTCACCCAACATGTTATCTATCTTAAGGAGAGCCACCTCTAGTGAACTATGGATCCCGGTCCTTTCTTTTACATAAAATCTACAAACTGTTTACTGCTTTGTGTTTACTTTCTGCAAAATATTACTTCCTTCCATTCGATATGCTTAATCCTTTGTTTTCAGCAAAACCGGTGAGATTGACAACCTCATCGCAAGTTGGGGACAGAGTTTTGTGGTTGTGTTGTGCAGGTCTCCACGTTGCTACTAGCACCGGTAGTGCGCCCTGCCAAGGCTCAACTAGCAACACCTTTGGGTGTTTCCTTGCTCCTACTGGTTCGATAAAACCTTGGTTTCGTAACTGAGGGAAACTTGCTGCTGTGCTCATCATACCTTCCTCTTGGGGTTCCCCAACGAGCTCCACATCAACACCGAGCCATCAAGCATTTTTCTGGCGCCGTTACCGAGGAGTCAAGGACATCTTCACAAGGGGAGTCCCTCATAACCAATCTCTTTACTTTGTTATTTTTGTTTTGCTTAGTTTACTTTCATTTTGTTTGCTTGTTTCTTTATGAAAAACACACAAAAAAAATTAGTTTCACTAGTTTGCTTTCTTTATCAAAAACACACAAAAAATTAGTTCCTACTATAGTTGTTATTTTTGTTGGTATGTTATTGTCTTGCTTTATCATGCTTTCTATCAATGATTGGTTTCTTTGAAACTGAATCTTATTGGCAAGGTGGGTTCACGGAAGAACAAAAATAGTATTATAAGGAACACCGCCTGACATGGGTATACCCTACAGATACTCGAGCTTGGTATATACGGCCTGAATACAGCGGGAGCCCACGGTGTCTCCAAGGCCCAAACAGAGGACTCGAGTAACTTATGGACTCTCGGGTGCTTGAAGAACAAGAAGAAGCTAAAGATAGAAAGTTCAAAAGGGGAAACCCTAAACTGTAAACGACTCGACCTGCTACCGGGGACCTTGCCTATCTATATAAAGGCTAGGAGGGGGCGGCAAGGAGGACACACACAACCCTACTTTCCACAACCTTCTCCAGATTGCATCTGCGCACAATTGTAATCTTCGATTCCCTCAATAATTCCATGAGCAGACAAGCAGGAGTAGGGACCTCTGCGAGGCCTGAACCTGGGTAAAACTTTGAGTCCCCTGTGTGCTTGTTTGCTAGCTGATAGATGTCTCCAATGCTCCCTCCTTCTCCAAAACCCAAGTCCATAACAATGGGCATTGATGAGTTAAACCCTCGTCAATTGGCGCCGTCTGTGGGAATTGGGAGTGCTGATATTGCGGCTTCTTCGGCCCCATCAACCGCGATCTACAACTCCGCAACAACGGAGATTCGCCAGCTCTTCAGCGCGTTCAACTTCACCGTCCACACACCAGCCCCTCGCCCGGCTTTTGAGCCTGTGGGCGATGGAATCAGCTTGGCGATCGGGAGCTTCCACTTCCAAGTTGGTCAGATGGGCACGCTTCGCATGCCTGGCCAGCCGACGGCACCATCGATTGCTCCAGCATCGTGGTTCCCTCCACCGATCGGCGCCCTCAGTAAGCTCAACGCCTCGACAACAGTCGAGAATACGGTCAGCGACAACAGTCGCAAATCCGATCTGAGCGATCTGGCAATTGAAGATGGAGCCTACGGTTCCGGATCTGAAAGTTGCGGGAGCAGCAGCTTCCCCAACCACTTCATGTGCGCCATCATCAACGTAGGCGACACCTCCGCCAATTGCGACAACACGGGCAACGGCGGCCACAGAGCCGACCCGCCAAATAGCGGCATACCCAACGGCGGACCATCGCCAGACGGTGCCCCCGTCAACAACGGGGGAGCAGTCGAGCCTCCAACCATAATAAATGAGCAGACTGGCGAACGCGTCATGATCATGCTCAATGAACTCGAGTGGGCTCGCTGCCGCGATGCCCTACGGGGTAACCCTCTACCCTTTGGCTCCCCGCAAGAGCTGCTAATGGGCTACCATTGGCTCCTGAAGGAGGAATTCAAGCGTCAAGTACAAACAATCGTGCAACTCGAGGTGCGCAAAAAGGCGGCAGATGAGTCGAGCCTTCGACGTGCTGGGCTCTCCTCCCACGGAGGATCCTCCTCCAGGTGCAACGAGTACATCGCCAACAAGATACGATCTCGACTCGCCCACCTTACCGAACAAGAACGTGTGGAAGCTGCTAAAGTCCTCGACTTCGGCTCCATGACAGTGGATATGCACGACAACGTGCTCCCGAAAACACCGCAAGCCGCGGTAATGGTGGCCACCATGTACCTCCTCAACAACCAACCGCCAACTAGAGACCCTCGAGCTGCCATGCACCGATCTACGATCGTAGGCTTGGGGTTAATCGAGGCCGCCCTCGACAAAGAACCAGTGTCAGAGCCGAAGAAAGGCAAGGCTCTGGCAAAACGCTATTCCTCGCGCTGATCTAGCGATGACCGTCACGATCTGTCTCGACATCGCCGTTCATAGCGACACGATCACTACTATGATGCGCGCGATGACCTCACGCAGTGCAAGATTGACAAATCAAGGGCACGACGTGCTCAGTCGACTGACTCAGAAGACGAAGATGTGGAGCTAAGTGGCGCTAGATGCTTCAGCAGGGCCATCAGGCAAAAGCGAATGCCCAAGGGGTTTGAGCTCCCATCGGAGAACCCGAAGTTTGACGGCCTATAGGACCCGAAAATCTGGTTGGAAGACCACATATCCTCCGTCAGGCTCCATGGCGGGAGTCGAAGCACGGCCATGCAATGCCTGCAGCTACAGCTGTAGGGCGCCGCCCGAGCATGGCTCAACAACCTCCCACGCGGATCCATTCGTAGTTGGGAAGAGCTGGTTTACAGCTTCGTACGCAACTTCAAAGGCACATACAAACGGCCTGCATCAATCGAAGAGCTGAGATGTTGCCAGCAAAGGTCAGGCGAGTCGCTACACTCTTACATCCAGAGGTGGTCCATCATCAAGAACTCCGCAGAGAACATCTCGGAGGATCGCGTGATTGATGCATTTAACGGCGACGTACGTTGCATAGAGCTCAGGGAGGAGCTGGGCCACTCGAAGCCCAAAACCATCGACCACCTGATGGAAATCGTGAATCGCTGGGCAGATGGAGAAGATTCAGTGAAAAATCGCATTCACTCTGACGACGAGGCAGAACTCGAGCGTCGACGCGACCGCCGAAGCAAACGCCGCATGCGCATCTACGATGACCGTGACGACGTCAACATGGTCGCAGCAGGCTACGCTGACAGACGCGACGACAACCGCAATAGCGGCTACCGTAGCGGTGGATACCGCGACTCCGGAAAAACCATGCAAGTATGGCGGCGCCACAATCGCGATGAGGCACCCGCAACATCCATCGAGGACAAGCTGTCCGGGCCATGCACTGTGCACTTCTACATCGACAAACACGATGGAAAAAATAAGTCCAGCCACCTCCTCAAGGATTGCCGCGAGTTCCTCAAGCTGCATGAGGGACTGGCTCGGATGAATAGCAACACAGTCGAAAGGGGCTATGGAGTCGCCCCAGGCACCGTGGCACATGGAGCTCCGCCACCACCGCCTGGGCCACCCCCAAATGCAGCTGCACCGGACCAGCACCACGGAGGCGAACCATACCCACGGGCCATGGGTACCATGATGATCCAAAAGGGACGCCCCTCGAATCGGGTGCAGAAGGCCATCACTCGCCAAGTCAACTTGGCCACAAACTCGCCACCATCTACCACTGACTACCTCAGCCGAAGCGAGTCCTGCATCACCTTCGACAAGCGCGACCATTTGCCCCAAGTACCTCGTCTAGGCCATTGTCCCCTCATACTCGAGGCGCAAATCAGAGGCTTTGACATGAGCCACGTCTTCATGGACGGCGGAAGCGGCATCAATCTTATATTCGCGAGTACCTTGCGAGCAATGAGGATCCCTCTAACTTGCTTAGAAGCCTCAAACACAACATTCCACGGCATCGTCCCAGGCAAGGGTGTGTATCCCCTTGGAAAAATCAACCTCGACGTCATCTTCGGCACGCCGAAAAACTTTCGGCGTGAGCGCATCGACTTCGAGGTTGTCGACTGGCCCTCGCAGTACCACTGCATCCTCGGACGTGTCGTGTTCGCTAGGTTCATGGCAGTGCCACACTACGCCTATCTGCAGATGAAGATGCCAGACCCTAATGGTGTCATCACAGTCAACGGGAGCTTCGAGAGATCCGACAATTGCAACAGGGAATTCAACAGAATCTCCCAGTTCTTAGGCATGCAGGAAGAACTCGCGAGACTAAAGGAGTCAACAGACACAGTCTGCCTCCCCTGAGCCGGCCAAGTTCACCTGACCTATCTTTCGACTCATTGGTGCACACAAAGAAAGTTCAGGTCCACCCATCGGATCCCGCCAAGATGGCCCGCATCGCCAACAACTTGAGTCCCGCATAGGAACTCGCGCTCGTCGAATTCCTCCGTGAGCACTAGGAAATCTTCGCCTGGTGTCTAGCGGACATGCCAGGAGTTCCCAGGGAATTCACCAAGCACGCACTCAATGTCAACCCAGACGCAAGGCCAATCAAACAAACAATTTGGCGATTGTTTGAACCAAGGGCAAAGGCAGTTGGAATGGAGATCAACAGACTCCTCGACGCCAAATTTATACGCGAGATCAAGGAAAGCACTTGGCTCGCCAACACGGTGCTAGTACCAACAAAGGACACGGATATCCTGCGTGAAAGGGAAATGGACGTCGCCTAGAGGGGGGGTGAATAGGCGTTTTAAAATTATTACGGTTTAGGCTCTAATAAATGCGGAATAAAACTTAACGTTTAATTTATCAAGCCAAAACCTATATCCACTAGTTTCACTAAGTGCACCAACAACCTATGCTAAGCAAGACAAGGAACAAGGAGATAGCAAGATATAGTACTTCAAGCACGAAGGCTACCACAATGTAAATTGCATAGGTAAAGGGCTCGGTTGAGAGATAACCGATGGACGCGGAGACGATGATTTGTTTCCCGAAGTTCACTTCCAAAGAAGCTACGTCTCTGTTGGAGAGGTGCGGGGGCGCAATGTACTTCGAACGCCACAAATGGCTCACCTCGAGGTGTGGTGGCTCGATGCTCACCCAACGCCACACAAGGCCTCACCAAGGATGCGAAGCCACGCAACTCACCGACGCCACAAAAGGCTCACCCTATTCTCCCGTGAGCTCGCCACAAAGGCCTACTCACGTTCCACTATGGGACACTTGAGGGCGGTCACCGAACCCGTACACGGCTTGGGGCAATCTCCACAACTCAATTGGAGGGCTCCCAAGAAACGCCACAAAGGCTCCACAATGCCACAAAAGGCCAACAAGCTTGGGGAACCTCCACAACTCAATTGGAGCCCCAAGAACAATGCCACAAAGGCTACAAATCCACAAAAGGCAACAAGGCCACAAAAGGCTACAAGACCACAAAAGGTCAACTATCCAACCACACAACCGTCTAGGGTTCCAAGAACCCAAGAGAAACAATCCCAAGGGATTGAACTCACCGAATCTCCGAGGAGAACTCAAACCTATGCACCAAATGCAAGAGGCAAGTCCTTCACTCTCAAATTCCACCAAAGCTACAAAAGCTATTGGGGGAATAAGGGAGGAAGAACACAAGAGGAGAACACAAAACTCTCCAAGATCTAGATCCCAAGGATTCCTTCACAAAGAAGGGATTTTGCTTGGTGGGGCTTGTAGATCTAGATCTCCTCTCTCAAATCCCTCAAAAAGATGCAAGAATCATAGGAGGGAGAAGGGGAGAGGGCAAGCTCTTCAAGGTCAACAATGGAGGAGAGAGAAAGCCAAAAACCAAGAAGAACAAGTGATAGGGCCGAAGGGGAAAGGGGAGCTCCTTTTAAAGGGCTCCCCGATCTGCCCGTTACTCACAGAATCGCGCACGGCCGGTAGTACCGGTGGGTGGCCGGTACTACCGGTGGCACCCAGCCAACGGTCAGAAAACAACGAGGCAAAGAACAAAAACGTGAGCCTGGCCGGTACTACCGCCGCTTCGCCGGAACTACCGGTGGCAAGAATGTCCTAGCGGTACTACCGCCTGAAGATCCGATCCAAGTTCCGACAAATAGCGCAGACCAGGCAGAGAGCATACTGAAGCGAAAACGGGGTTACCAGAAATTGGGCCCGAATTAACACCGGTACTACCGGCGGCATTTCTGCCCGAGCGGTACTTCCGGCATTTGGCTGGTACTTCCGGTCAGAGAAACTTCAGAACCAGAATTACCACAACTTTTGCATCTGAACTCCAAACGAGATGAAACCAATTTTGTTGGAAAGATAACAACGTGTAGAATCCAACAAAAATAGGAAATATTGGATATCACCAAGGGAGAAAATACCATGAATATATATGTGAGATACCTCCCAAGGTGTGGAGCCGGAAAACCCGCAAGATCAAAAACGCAATGAGATATGCAAGGGAAATCCGTTTTTGATGAACTAGAGCATGTTATGAAGATAACCACAAGCTCTAGATCTTCACATGGACAAGAACCAAACAACAACCAAGTAAGATGATGCTATGTATGCAAAGGTTTGAGCTCTCTTCGAAAGATACGAACGAGTCACCCACTCGAGAGCCCCTCTTGATAGTACGGCTATCTATCCTAAACCCGGTCTCCCAACACTACACGAGACCGGTAAAATAGAAACCCTATCAAGATCATACCTTTGCCTTGAGCATCCCACTTGAGCTTGATGTAGATGATCTTGTCACCTTCAAGATGGAACACCTTTCTTGATTGTTCTTGCTTGATGAAGACTTGAGAAATGCTCCCCATACTCCATGGGGAAAGCCTCTTCTTCGAACTTGTCTTCATCATTCCATGATTGCCGAGGATGGCACATCTTGAGCTTGCACTTCAATTCTTGACGATGTCTTGAAGATAGCCATGCGGAACTCCATCTTCTTCTTCTTCAAGACATACTTGATCTTCTTTTTCTACTTGATTCCAATAGGCACAAAGCCTTTGGACAATGCTTCTTCTTTTTCATCCTTGAAACCAACACATGGTCCAAGCGATGCCAATGGACAAACCTACAAGTGAAACTCAATTTGCACATTAGTCCATAGGGATTGTCATTAATTACCAACACCACACATGGGCATACATACCCTTTCACTGCGGATGTGCGTGGACTTCACCTCTTTGAATAAGCACTGTCCAAAGGACCACTTCCTACTACCGCGAATCGACCAGATCATCGACTCCACCGCGGGATGTGAGCGCCTCTGCTTCCTCGACGCCTACTCAGGCTATAACTAGATTCGAATGAAGGAGGAAGATCATGAAAAAACAGCGTTCACAACACCCTTTGGTGTGTTCTGCTACAACACAATGCCCTTCAGGCTAAAGAACGCAGGAGCCACCTACCAGCGGTGCATGCAGGCTTGCCTCAAGAACCAACTTGGTCGCAACATTCAAGTCTATGTCGACGACATAGTAATTAAGACCAAAGAGGAAGCCTCACTAATCGACGATTTGCCCGAAACCTTCGCCAACCTCGACCGCTACCGGATCAAGCTCAATCCGGACAAATGCGCCTTCGGCGTACCATCTAGGCAACTACTCGGGCATCTTATCTCCGCGAGAGGGATCGAGGCGAACCCGAAGAAGATAAAAGCCATACTAGCAATGGAAAAGCCGAAGAACATAAGAGGCGTCCAGCAGCTGGCCAGACGAATCGCGGCGCTCAGTCGATTCATCAGTCAAATGGGCAAAAAGGCACTACCCTTCTAGCAACTCCTCCGCAAAGCTGACAAGTTCGAGCGGACCAATGAGGCGCAGGAAGCATTCGAAGACCTCAAGCGCCTGCTATCCACCTCGCCAGTACTAGTAACCCCACACGAAAGGGAACCATTGATGTTGTACATCTTTGCCACCAACCAGGTGGTCAGCACAGTGCTCGTAGTAGAACGAGCTGAGGAAAACAAGGTACATGGAGTACAACGCCCAGTCTACTACCTCAGCGAGGTACTTACTCCAACAAAATAGCGGTACCCGCACTACCAGAAACTGGCATACGACGTCTTCATGATGGCCCGGCGACTGCGCCACTACTTCCAGGAGCATCCAATCGTGGTAGTCAATGACGCCCCGCTTGGGCACATCCTCAACAATCCCGACGCCACCGGACGAGTCGCGCTTTGGGGAATTGAACGGTCTCCACGAGACATTACATATGAAAAACACTACGCAATCAAGTCGCAAGTTCTCCCTGACTTCCTCATGCACTGGATGGAGAACCAGCTCCCTCAAAAACCAGACATGTCCTACCTCTGGACAATGCACTTCGATGGTTCCAAGCGAAAGGACGGGGCCGTCGCAGGTGTCATACTGACATCACCCCAGGGAGACAAGCTGAAATATATCCTGTGAATGCAATTCACCGCCTCCAACAACGAAGCTGAATACGAGGCCCTACTACACGGGATGAGGATGGCAAAATCCTGCGGCGCCAAGAGACTCATAATATATGGCGACTCCAAGCTGGTCGTCAACCAGAAAATGCACGAGTGCGATGCACTGAATGACAACATGATTGCCTACCGCGACCTCTACGACACACTCGAAGGGGACTTCGACGGTTGCGAGCTGCGACACATAGGCCGCGAAAGCAACGAAGAGGCGGACACACTCGCCAACATAGGCTCTACCTGCGCCCCTACCACCTGGGGTATTTCTCGAGCGCATCTGCGAATGCTCCATCAAGCCAAAGGCCGCAGAGAAGAAAACAAGCACAACAACGGACTCGGGGGCTGCACCGCCCAATGAGCCAATGTCACTCGATGACCTGTAGATGGACACAGGACTCGAGGGACCAATGAGCGTCATGATGATCGAGACATCTTGGACCCAACCATACATCGCGTACCTCCTTAGCAAGAGGTTACCGGATGATCCAACTGACGCCCGACACATCGCACGGCGCTCCAAGGCATTTGCTGTTATCAACGGCGAACTATATAAGCACAGCATCACAGGCGTACTCCAACGATGCGTCTCCATGGCCGATGGAAGAGCTGTTCTCCTCGACATCCATGAAGGGACCTGCAGGCACCACGCTGGCAGTCGCGCCCTCGTTGCCAAAGCTCTACGAGCTGGATTCTACTGGCCTACGGCCATGCGGGACGCCAAGGACATCGTCCAAAAATGTAATGTTTTCCAGCGATTCGCGAACAAGCCGCACACACCCGGCGCAGAGCTCCGACCAATTCCACTAGCCTGGCCCTTCGCACAATGGGGGCTCGACATGGTCGGCGAATTCCCAAGGTCCTCACGTGGAGGCTACGTTTACCTCTTGGTCGCAGTCGACAAATTCACCAAGTGGATAGTGGCCATGCCAGTGACTAATCAGTTAGGCTATACCGCAGTCAAGTTCTTCAAGTCCATCGTTTACCGCTTCGGAGTGCCACACAGCATCATCACAGACAATGGAGCAAACTTCACATCCAAGGAGTTCTAGGAATTCTGCGAGAATCTAGGGATCAACGTCAGCTATGCCTCCATAGCACATCCACAGACCAACGGCCAGGTCGAAAAAGCTAACGGGCTTGTCTGTGGCGGCATCAAGAAGCGACTCCTCAAACCACTCGAGCAGGCCACAGGCTGCTGGCCAGACGAGCTGCAATTAGTACTATGGAGCCTACACACAACTCCAAACAGTGCCACAGGGTACACCCTGTTCTTCATGGTGCACGGGGATGAAGCAGTGCTACCCGCCGAAGTGTGATACAAAGAACCGCGTGTGGTCGCTTACAGCGAGCAGGAGTTAACTCTTGCACTCGAAGACTCCGTCGACCTCCTTGACGAGGCAAGGGAAATTGCCGCGGAAAGATCAACGATCTACCAACAGAACCTGTGCAACTACCACAGCAGGAGGCTACGCCCTAGGTCCTTCGTCAAAGGCGACCTCGTCCTGCGACTGAAACAACAAGGGCATCTCAAGCTCGAGTCCCCTTGGGAGGGACCATACGTGATTACAGAAGTAATCCCAGGTGGCGCCTATCGCCTTAAAGATTTCGAGACAGGAGTCGCATACTCCAACCCCTGGAACGTCGCACAGCTGTGGCGCTTCTAACCTTAGTCGCACTTACTTTTCTTTGCAAATAAGGCTACTCAGCCAAGGCTACTCAGCCACACATTGTACCTCGTACTGTTCTGCGAATAAATAAAGCTAAGTGCCCCAAAAATTCTGTGTTCCTTTCTATTTTCGCAATTAATCCACTCGGGGGATGCGCCACCCTGTACACATCTGTTCTACGAACTAACGCGATATCCTGAGTAGCTGACGCATCAATCGAAACCCTTGATAAACACCAACCCAGCTGCCACGCACCTGACAGGTTGGCAAGGGACTGAGATAAACACAAGTCAGGCTAACGAAAAGGAATCGCATAGTGCAATGCACTCACAAAACATACACGATAACAAGCTCTTTTCTACATCAATATTACTCAATTATACACAACATGTCTATGAACTTTACAACACTAGTGCAACTATGTGCAGGATACAAACTAAACTACTGTTGTAGCAAAGGAACATTGGTCTGCTCCTCAAAGAAGTCGACGATCTCCTCCGCTGGGTGATCCACCGCCTGGTAGTGAGGAACCATGTTCCAAATCGAACCCGCTGGCGGCGCTGGGGGTCCGGTGGCAATCAGGGCAACGTCCACATCGGGTCTGTGTAATGGCACCAACGATAGAGCGGCCTTGGCACCAGCCACTAACTGCTGTCGTACACACTCGCAGACCGCAGTCAAGTCTTGGAATTTGGCAAGGAGGGCCAGCAGGCTCGATGGAGCGACGTCCAGCGGAAACATTGTCCGATAAATATTCTTCAAGCATGATTGCGACTTTTTCAGAAAGTGAAGCACTCACGACGCACGATCCTGCAGGGTCGCCAGTGCGATTGCGCGATCATGATCTACCCAGAAGTACCCACTCGTCTGAAGCTGCTCTTGGGTCAGGTCATGCATGTGAATGGCAATCCGATCCTTCTCATCCTGCGGATGGCGCGCGCTGACAACTATACCAAGCAAAAACAAAATATGAGGACAATGAACTACTGCGAGTGACTACAAAGAAATGACAGGAAGAAATAAGACTAACATTTGAATTGGTCTCCCAACTACGTCACCTCCCCTAGCAGATATTGTTCTCGGGCGGCGGTTTTCTCCGCCTTCAACTTCCATACGTCCGCATTTCCATGGAGTACGGGCAATTCACGCTCCAACTGCTTCACGCGGTCACAGAGTCGCGAGAGCAGAGAAAGCTCATCCATCCTTGAGCGCGGAGGTTCCAAAGTGTCATCAAGGGGCAGGGAATCCTGAGGCTCCCTCAAAGGATCACTCGATGTACCCTATCACAAGTCAAGCAAGAGACAATAAGAGGACTAAGGCGAGGCATAGACAAAAGATTCGAGTACATTCAAGATTAACAAAAGTATCAGCAGATACACTCGCCAACAGGCATGTTCTTGACAAAAGACATAAGCTATTTAATTATTACAAGATGCGACTACTGAGGAGCGATTGGCTTCTTCGACTTCGACTTCGGCTTTGGGGGCCTCATTGAGTCTGTGGCAGTATCAGATGCCACAGACTTCTCGCCGGCCCTTGATGTTGCAGCCTTCGCAGCATTCTTGGCTCGCTGAAGCTCCTCAGAGTACTTCGCAACTGTATTGATCAGCTGCGGGCCGTACTTGCCACAAGCAGTCGCGAAGGGAGCAAAGACTACCTGCTGGCCATTAGCGCTAACAGGCATCGCCTTGGAGACCGCCGCAGGATCAACTTTGACTCCATGGGCTTGAACCATTGCGAGTGATATCGAAGCACCAGCCGCACAGAGCGAGTTCTTGAAGCTTCCAGGGATGCCCCCGGCAATGGACTCCACCAACTCGTCCATATTCTTGATCAGCTTAGCCTTGGGCGCCAGTTCTTCCTGGAGGCGACTCAGCACGCCCTTGGCCTAGGAGAGCGTTCCTTGAACGGCAGCGCTACAATCCTCGACTGCTGAAATGGCACCCGCCAAGGCATCGTCACGGTGGAGTGCCTGAGGGTCGAAGCTTAAACCACTGGCATCTACAGCCAAGCATAGGCACAAGAGTCAACACAAACAAAAAATTCAAAAGAAGAAGAAAGCACCAAAAAATTCAGACAAGGGAATACCTAAGAGAGCCTTGGCAATTGAAAAAAGTTGTTCCTCGAACAAATTCTCCCTAGCCACGATGGAGGCACGTAGATCATCCTCGCGCTTCCGCGACTCGGCACATGCTGCGACTGCCTCATCGTGGCTCTTTACCACCACAGCGAGCGTCTTTTCAAGGGAAGCGACGTCGCGGAGGAGTGCATTATGCTCAGCTATGAAACAAACAAGGACAGGCTATCAACCAGATATATCATAGAGAGGACGAAGAAAAAGCAAGACACTTACTTTCAACTACGCGGTGGCGAGTATCCAGCATTGCATGGTGGCTACCCATCGCAAGAACTTGCTCCGCTAAGCGAGCGGCTTCCTTCACAATAAGCTGTGATAGGAGAAAACAACAAAGGATAAGAAGATGATAGAATATGATACATTCGGCTGCAAAAATAGAGGAAATAAATACTACACTTACATGATCCTCCAAAGACTCCGAAGTCGATGGATTCGCAGTCGCCCAGATAACCATCTGGTGCTCCACATTGTGCGGAGAACTCGATGAATTATGGCCGAAGTGGGCCGCCAATGGAGGAGAAGGAGTGCGCTCAACCACTTTCTTGGCCTTGGAGGTCGCGACTCCAGACTCTTTTAAAAATTGGACGTCGCCAGAAGATGACGACGCCTGCTGACTGTAGAACCAAACCAACATCAAGAAAAGGCGACCCCAAAGAAGAACCAAAAGGAAGACCCATATACTTACCAATCAAACTTATCAAAATCGAAGGTATGATCCCCCGACTTTGATGACGACTCCTTCGGCAGCCGCATCTTCTTGCGAGAGGATGGCGCCATGGCACTCACGGGAATGGCAGGTATCGGCGACTCCGCACCAACACCTGCACCTTCCAGAGTCGAAGGGGACGACGCATCCGAATCCTCGCTACGCGAATGCTTGCGAGTGTCCGGACCACTCGACTCGGGGGCTTCCTCCTCTACATCAGATGGGACGGTCGACTCCGACATGTCCTCTTCCAAGGCTTCACGAGGGATAACCCCCTCAGGAAGAGGGGGCATACAAGGTGACACCGCCCAATCCTGCATATAGAAAACAACTTAGCAAAAAAACAGTCGACAAAGCAAAGCTGCTACGTAGCACAATTGTACCTCAGGAGGAGGGTTAGCAGCATCGAACGAAGGAACATCTGGTTCACCGAGGAGCACATCCTTGACAGTGTACTTGGTGACCAGTCGCACCCTCTTATCTACCTCACTCGCGGAACTACCATCGACAGATATGCGAGTGACATCGTCTGCGCCAGCCCACTGGAATATAGGGTGGACTCTGGCTTGCAGGGGCTGAACGCGATGGCGCAGCCCCATGCAAACAAGGGCGCAACCTCCCTCTTCCTTACCCATGCGACTCTCGAGGTCGCATACGCGCTCGTACATCACATCTGTCTCCGCGGACTCACCGGGCATCACTACGTTCTTCCAGGAGCGCATCCTCTTGCACGGCGTCGCGGGGTCAAAGGGCGCGAGTCTGTAGTGGTCTCCGTCGGCCTTCTGGTCGTGGACGTAGAACCACTTGTCCCTCCACCCTTGGACGGACATCATCAGCTTGATGTCGAAGTACGTGACGGAGGGGTCGACGTGGATACCGCAGCCGCCTACATCGTAGACTACGGAGCCAGGTGCCGATTGGCGCTTCAACTTAAAGAGGCGCTTGAAGAGACCGAAGTGCGGCTCGATTCCGAGCCAGCACTCGCAGAGAGTAATGTAGCAAGCTACGTGGAGGATGGAGTTTGGGGACAGCTGATGGAGCTGAAGCCCGTAAAAACAGAGAAGGCCCCTAAAGAAAGGATGCAGGGGCAACGAGAAACCACGGATGATGAACGCTAGGAACATCACCCGAAAGCCAACAGGAGGATAGGGGATTACCTCGCTGCCAGGGACGCGCGCGTCCGTGACTGCGGAAGACAAAACTCTATCCTGGCGAAGAAGACAAAGCTCTGAAGACTTTATCATGGATGCACGCCAAGCACCATTGGTGACGCGAGTGCCCGTGCCTTTCTTTTTCCCGGCGGTAGCAGTGTTGGTGCCCGCAGCGGTGGAGCCACCCTTCTTCTTCATAGCAACCGCGACAACGGTGAAATCGTTTGTGGCGCCTCCCTTCTTCTTCTCCATTCCGCGGCGGCGGTGTGACCGGAGGAAGTAGCTGGGAAATACGCGGAGCTGGTCCAGCGCCGCGAAAGAGAAGAGCACAAAGAAGCAGAGGAGCAGCGGCAATGGCGACGGAGGCAAAGGCAGAAAAGAAGTAGATGTGAAAATTACCATCGCCGCATCGCTACTTAACCCCCTGGAAGATGCAATCCAACGGCTAAGAAAAACCCTATCAGATGCGTGGCGTTCATCATGCTCAACACGTGGAGGACCTAAAGCGCGAACCGTCCCCCACTACACCCATTACGCGCGGAAATCGAGGAGGCGCAGTTAAAACAGAGATTACGCACGCCCGGTCAAATCAGAGTCCGGAAATGGGACCCACCGCTCGTCACGTCCCATCAAACTCTCTCACGCGGGTAACATAGGTCATCGCATCATCAACACTGACATCATCAAACATTACGCAGCAGAAAACTTCGATTACTTTAGTCCTTGCTCGAGTCTTCGACTCCACCAAGCACTCGGGGGCTACTCCCATAGGGAGCGCTGGTCGCGCACCCTACAATGTTTCCTTTCCTCTTATGCAAGAACATGGACATTCAAAAGCATACCCAATCACTCGAATCCGTGATTCGACTATGGACATGGGTTACTCCCATAGGGAGCGCCGGAGAAAAATTCGACTGAAACAAGCAACAAAAGATGACAGCAGTCGCAAAGTTCTTTTAGTCCCTGCCTGAGTCTTCGACTCAACCAGGCACTCGGGGGATACTCCCATAGGGAGCGCTGGTCGCGCACCCTATGATTATTTGTACAGCATACTACGTCCACACTCGAAGCTTATGGCGACACTGCCTCAAGAATTTTCCCTGCAAACAGACTGCGTCTCCCGGGTCACCCAAATCGTCTCTACGATGACAAATTTTGGATGCCACGCTTGCAGCATGAAGATAAGACCTGAATAAGGCCTGGCAACGCATTTCCTGCTCACTACCAGAAATATATCCGTGCCAACAGGTACGATGAACATGCCTTGACGGACGCGTCGAGTGCTCACACCCATATACTGGAATTCGACTCCTGTAAGACCTCCGCGTCTTGAGTCGAATTACACTAGCACTTTTCCGGATTCGAGTCCGGGGACTCGAGTTTGAGTAGATGGCGTTGTTTTAACCTAAGGTAGTTAACTGATACCGATGCATCGGTTAAATCAGGCACGCACATCAACAATCCCTATGACATAAGCAGAGCAGTCGAAAAACATACTCAAAAGACTTCATAAAGTCTCTAATCGAATCTGGGGATTCCACTAGACACTCGGGGGCTACTGACATGGGTATTTATTAAAAGAGTTTTATTAATTGAGAGTTGCATTAAATTTGGTGGAAATTTAATGCATGTGAGTGGAACTTTGGGTGGAGCTTGAATTGATGTGAGTGGAGCTTCCACCACATGAATGAGGAAGAGGAGGGGGCTCCCTCCTTGGCCGCCGGCCATGGTAAGGGGAGGAGTCCCCCCTCTCCTATAAAAGTCCCCCCTCTCCTCCCTCACAAAGCACACCTCCTTGTGAAGGATCTCTCTCCCCCTCTGGATATTTCCCCATGGTCTCGGATTAGCGAGATACATGTTCCCGGTGGCCTTGCGTCCGGAAGGAGTTGTTGCTTCCACTGATTTGCTGGAGCAAGGAGGTGGAGGTTGTCTAGTGGCTTGGACATGTGTGCGAGGATGGATGCGCTGCTGATTTGCGGCCCTCAGACTTCCACACGATCTTGAGATCGGCAAGCATACGACTACATCAACCACGAGTTCCTACTCGTTAACAAAACTCGTTGTCTTCGAGGGTAAGTTCTCCATGGATGTATGTCCAACCGTTGCTCTGTATCTAGTAGATAGATCTTGGCGTATAGTTCTCATCGTAGTAATTTTTTGTTTTCTATGCTGCGGACCCAACAGTTGGTACGTTGCTCCTGCGCGGGTTTGTCAGAGCTGGCATATGCTGTTGTGCGGATTGAGCCAATGCCGCCACCTCCAATGTATCTTCCTTTTTTCTTGAGCTATTACAAGTGACTCGGCTAAGTTAGACCCGGCTGAGGCGCACTCGATCGAACGCCAGAAGTCCCCTGATACAGTTATCACACCCGTTGGCCCGGGCAGCTTCATTTTAAGGTAACTGATGTGGGTAGTTGCCATGAACTTGTTCAGGGCTGGCCTGTCGAGGAACGCGTGATAAGCGCTCTCCAGATTCACCACTTCGAACTCCAAATTTCAGTCCGACAATTATATCTCGTGTCGAATAACACATCAACCCGGACCTTACCAATTGGCTCATAGGAAATACCCGGTACAATGCCATGAAAAGTGGTCCTCGTTGCTTGCAAATGTTCTATGTTATCCCCAACTTGTGCATGGTATCCTTATACATTATGTTGATACTACTGCCATTGTCGATCAGTACCTTGGAAAACCTCACATTGAGATTCAGCCCGATTAACGTCGGGTCCAGGACCAGAGCATAGGTCCTAGGGCTAGGCATAATCTTTGGCTGATCCTTGATACTCCATGTGATTTCTTGATCTGCCCAGGGCATTTATCTCACTACCGCCGGCATTACCGCGTTCACCTCCATATGCCGGCGCTACAAGCTTTTCCGGTCATTTTCTTCCGTGGTAAACACACAGTAGCTTTGATGATGCTCCTTGTACTCGTTTCGTCCCTCATTCTCGTGGTAACTCTGACCTTGCTGCTGATTATTGCCTACTTGATGTACCGCATCTCTTCTTTCCTGATTCTCGTATCTCGGCGGAGGCGGTGGCAACATTAGTTGCTGTCCATTCCCTCCTGTCAGTAATGGTGGCTGTGGTGCCTCATTCCTAGGTGCTTCGTTTCGAGGTGCCTGAGCATTCCCCGAACCGCCCTGCTCTAACTTTCTCATCCATTCACATTGCCGGGTTGTATGATTTGCTGGACTATTCGGGCTTGGTGTATGGAACTTGCATGGTTTATCCAACATGGACTCGAACGTATACCTCGGTCTATCTTTCCGTTCTTGCCATTGCTTTTTCTGCTCCGGGGTCCAAGGCTTTTTCCCTTCATTTTTCTGCTGCCTGTTTTGACCTCCAGTTTTTTGGCGTTGGCTGGCACCGACATTAGATTGATCTCGGTCTACCGCAGCTACCTACTGTGAGTTATATCGGTAATTCGGGCGCTCATCCCTTCTCTTTCCCCGAAAATCATTCCTCCTTGTTGATCTGGAGCCATCTCGGTTGTAATATTCCTCGTTTGCCTCGCTTGACATTAGCCGGGGCTGCGTTGGATCTCCCAAGGAATACGAATCCGCGATCTAGATTGTCTTAGCCAAAGTGGTTGGCATGTCTCGCTGTAGCCTCTGCCACAACATACTTCCATATCTGCATCCCTGAGCGAACCATGCAATGGCTTGTGATTCAATTACTCCCTCACATGAGTTACGCACATTGCACCAACGAGTCAGGAAGTCTTAGTCTAGCTCATTCGGTCTTTGCTGGCATAGCGCCAGAGTTTGTGGCCTATTGGGCCTCTTGTAAGTGCCTGAGAAGTTGCTAACAAACAAGTCCTCGAAATCCAGCCAACAGTTGACACTTCCTGGCGGCAAACTGTTCAGCCAAACTCTCGCTGGTCCTTCCAGCATCTGTGGCACATATCTTACTGCCCATCTCAAATTTATTGTTGCAATCTTAACCGCTGTGGCGTAATTGATCAGCCAATCTTCTGGCCTAGTACTTCCATCATAGGTTCGGGTTCCTCTGGCCAGCTGAAAGTTCGGCACATGTGGCTCCTTCATGATCCGGGGCCCAACGCATGCAGGACCTAGTGGACCTTGTACCTCAATTAGCTTCGACCTATAAATTCTATCCAGTTTCAGCCTCACATCATCTGGCTGCAAGTTCCTGCTTCCCAGCCATGACCCAATTATGTGATGATCCAGCCTGGGGTATCCGTCATTGATCATAGCCGAATAACCATCATTGTATCTTTCCTGATCCGGGTAAGCATTTTGTCATTGTGCTACTTGTCCTGCACTCCCCTCTTGCCGAGGTGTGTGTTGTTGCTGCTGCCGAGGTATATTTTGCCCCATTCCCACGGGATCACGCTGTTCGGCATTGCCGTGGCAACATTTCTCTAATCGACATTGCCTTGGTCACGGTTACCTCGGCCAGCCACACCTCGGTTGGTACTGTGCTGATCTTCATCAACTTGCACTGCTTTGCCTTTCCCGGCCCTTACTGGATCATAGGGAACCATCTGTTTGTCTCTTCTCCCCAGCTTACTACTTGTTCTCTCCTGGGATTGTGACCCGGAGATGATGCGGTTCCTCCGGATCTTGCCGGGTTATTCCTGGCCGAATGTACCACATGTGACGCTCCTAGTGGCCCTGGGTTTTCCTTGTTCATTTCTTCATTTTGCTGACAAGCAACTCTCAACAAGTGATTCACTCTCTCTTGTTGCCTTTGTCGGGCCTCTCCAGTTAAACCTTCTAACTCGGATGCAGCTGCATTTGCTGCCCTGAGGTTCTTGGCCGGGGTACTATACCGATCCAGCCCTCCTGTTACTATCAAGGCTATCTGACCCGGCCTAGGCTCGTATTCCTTGTCAATCTCAGTGATCAGGTTATTGCCCCGGATTTTCACTCCATCTATGCGATTTTCCTTAGCATATTATCTCAAGGTGATGTTCAAAGACTGATGCAGCTCTGCTACCTTCTTTGCCCCAGCTAATATTTTTCGCCTAGTTTCCACTAACTCAGCTTGTGCCTGAGCCAGATCTACCACATATGCTATTAGTGTTGCTAGGCTATCTATTGCTTGTTGGAGCACATTCTCTGGCCTTTCTAGTGGAGGAAACCTGGACCTGGTCTGCTTTGGCGTGACCTCCGGCTCTGGTGCCGGACCCTTGCTCGGTTCCGCGTCAGGTGCGATCATCAGGACCTCAACACTACTGGTGGGGCGAGTGATACGCACTCACGAGCTACGCTGAGAGATGGTTCGCCTCCCTCGACGATGTGCCGCGGATGAACGCAGGACTTGTCCACGCTGATGTAGATCTTGTGCGCGCCAAGCTTGATGAAGACGATGTTGCGTGGAGGGGAGTGCCTACCGAAGCTTCCTGCATTGTCGCTGACGTAGTCCAGTGCTCCAAAGCGCTGAACCAGGCCGGAGATGACGCGCTCGCCGGTGCTGGAGAAGCTTCCCATCTAGATTTTCACCCTGCTAGCACCGCTAGCCCCACGGTGGGCCCCAACTGTCGTGGTGGTGGCACGGCAGATGCCATGGATAGGCTAAAGATGGGGCCAATGAGTGCTAGGGGAATCCAGGGAGGGAGAACGTGGTGATTCCACGCACATATGTTCTTGTATTCTCTCTATCAATGGTGTTTACAAACGCTCTTCAAGCTCTCGGCAAGGAGACTATGTCTCTTACTCCCTGCGAACTAGCTCTTTAGTTATTCCTTAGACAGAGAAAATGATCGATCCCCCTCAATGGAGGCCCTGGTGCGCCTTATATAGGGGAGCCCGGGTTACAATACTAGGGCACACGTGGCAACATATTCGGAGAATATGCTCCTTGCCTAAAGCTAGATGCTTCTTTATTCTCTTTAATGGCTTGTCCAGGCTTTGGACGTAACCCAAAGCGTAATATTTGTCTTTAAGCGTCACCAAACACGGGCTACGTCATCCAACATTGCCCGCGTCACCTTGGTCGCCCCTGACCCGCTGGTCCTCTTCTTTACTTTGCTTCGCTCATGCTACAGCTAATAAGCCACCTTTTGACCAGCGGGGGATTCCGTCTCTTGGAAGCCATAAGATAGTCCTGCTAGCTCGTGGCTAATTTGGCTATCGATTTACCTACAAAACCGATAGATAAACATGGCTGGCATATATTTTATGCTGGTCGGACCATAGTTAAGGAGATGCTCCATGGGCCGGGTCAATCCGTGGTTCGGCCTGCCTTGAGGTGACCCACTCAGCACTTGCTTTGATCGTGTCATACCCTGGCTAACTCGGCCCTTATACCCCGGAGTTACCCTACCCGGGGTATCCCCCCAACAGGTATGTTCTTTTGTTTCTCTTTTGCAAATCTATTTATTTTATATATTTTTCTCTGTAACTCAAAATGATATATATTTTATATGAAAGTATATCATAAAAATGCATAGAATATTAATATGACATCCTCATAATTATTTGCATCATGTATCATGTGGGTTGGTTACAGTTTTCATAACCCTTTGCATCGTATCTTGCCATGTCATACATCATACATGCATCATGCTCGATCTTTTGCTGTAGTATTAAATAGTGCATCCGGTGTTTCTTTAGTGCTTTGCTTCTTCGCGGGTTAGGTCGTTGAGTGGATGCGAGTATCGACAAGTCCTTCAGATAATATTTCTTCGGTAGTATTTTCCTAGGCGACCAATCTCCCACTTTCTACCTATTTTGCATTTATAGTCTTTACTTCCTCCTGTTGATCTATTGCTATCCGTGATGTGATGCTTTAGTTTCCGTGCACCCTTTATATTCCTTGCAGCCTTTATATTGCCTTGGACATATCCTATTGCCTGTTGTCGGATAGATAGTCGGCCTTGCGAGTCGTAGTTGCTTGCTTAGGTGCTGCTTCGCGTCGTTGTTGTTCCATCATTGTTGGAAGGTTGACACATGCTTAATGGTGGAGATGATCATGACTTTAATTTCAACTGATAATTAAAATGTTGGAAATAGATATAACTAATGCAGAGGCACCGGTGGGCAATAGATAATATTTGGTTTTAACCGCTCACTTGTGTCCCGTAGGCCCTGAGTACTTGATACATGTTCCTTGACTATCGCACTATCCGCATGTGGGACCATGAATCCCCTTAGCCAGAGCTTGATTCATTTCTTATTTCTTGGGGCCACAAACTAGTTTGGGGTTTTATTACTATCATGTACTTATGCCATGTTTTACTGCTTTATTTACGATTGTGCGTGGAGCACCTGTACTGTTTTGGATCGTGACACGTTTTCGCTATATCGACAAGCCTAGTCACACTTTCGGGTTCCCAGTCGTTTACCGCCATCGACACAAAACCCTGGGTCTGTCTCGGAGCTGGCCAACTTTGTTGTGGGTAGCTTAGTGGGGTGGCCCACTGAAATATGTGATTGCTTTGTCGTGAAAGCCTCGTTGGGTTTTTATTTGGTTTTTCCGAGGTTGATCGTGCGTGTGTTGCTATTTGTGCACCCCTGCAGGGTAAATCTTTCTGAAAGCTGTTGTCCACGGTTATGGATGACTTGGAGCATAGTATCTTGATCATAGACAACTATAACTAAGTAGTGCTATAAATTTGACTTTGACATGTCTAGTAATCAGTTTCACTACAACGGAATGAGTAAATAAAAGTACCCACAACTGCTGGATTTGGATATCTCTGGCTAATTGTATCTGACTAGTAAGTATTGCAACTACAACGGAATGTTTAACTAAAACTGCCCACTGCTATGAGATCAGGATGACTCATGATATCTATATCTGACTAGTAAGTGCTGCAACTATAATGGAATGAATAAAACTGCCAACTGTGTGAGTTTCCTCGGCATGACTTCCTCGTTGGTCTCGAGGGGGAATGCCAGGATGGGTATGATTGGTGTTAGTATCAGGTTGGTCCCGCATAGGTCCTTCTTACCTCTCTCTAATAGCCGATAGTTGTATAGAGTCTCTATAGGTTGTTGAGTGCCTTCTTTGTTGCCGCTTTAGTCTACCATACCTATGTAGGCGAGAGCCACCGAATTCTAGACTCGCCGTGTACTGGCCTCAATACTGACTGCTCCTTTTTCCTTTGCCCTTTGTCGGCACCCCTTTTGTTTAACAGTTATAAGTTCGACGTCGTTAGCAGGGTTACCCCTTCCGACTTGGCATGGGCAGGGTTATGGACGCCATTGGTTATTCTTCAGGGCTCTTAGCTCAATTTGCATCTTATCCGTACTTGGATGCTGTATCGTTTTCAAGGTGATTTGGATCTTTGTACTATATATATGTATTCTTGACTCATGGAGTCGTTGTTGTATATATATGTTCTGTGGGTTCCATTTGTGTAATGTTATTACTTTCCATTTTTTCCACCCGCACGCAAGTGCCTGGTGGGCATCTTTGAATCGTTTCTATGCGGGTTTGGCGGGAATCGCTAAAACTTGCATAGGGCGATTCAAGGGTGTTACACCCTGTATGGTAGAAAAACCCTGTTTTCAATGTTTTATATGTTTCAGGACCTATACGAAGTCAAATGGACCTACACTTTTGGGAATGCCAACATTTTTCAACGAGAAGCATCTTGAGCACTAGAATCTTACCAGGAGGGCCAAAAGAGCCCAGGTGGCATGCCTAGGCCTGGTGGGCGCGCCACCCATGCACTTTCCCTCCTCGACCGTCCGATCGCCTTGATTCTTTCCCCCACAAAGCTCTCTTGACCTAAAAATCCCTATATAAGGACCCCTGGGGCGTCCTCGAAACAGAGGTGACAGGAAGCGACGAGAGCCACTAGAGACAAAACACCACCATATCCAGCAAAGATTGGAGGGGGAAACTCCGCTAGAGCCACCTCCGGGGAGATCTCCACCCTCTCCAACATCTCTAGCTTCATCACCATGATGAAGAGGGAGTAGTCCACCTCTGGGCTATGGTTTGTGGCAGTAGCTTGATCTATTTCTCTCTTGTTCTTCATAGATGTAGTACCATATGAGCTTCCCAACATGATTATGGTCATATTTGTAATTCCTATGTGGTGGATCTTTGTTCTATGATTTGATATTTGAGATTGGAATCTATTTTATGTAAGATGTTTTAATAGATGCATATCATGCACCCTATTCTTCATTGCTTGTTTTGATCCAACTTGTATGCAAGAACTTGTATGGGGAGAAGTGTGTGTTTAGATAGTGTAGCATGGGATGGAGATCGAATTGTGACACATAATATTCAAGATCTACTTTTGTTTTACCTTTCTTTTGCTGCCTCACTAGGGGTGGTAAAGTGAAATCATGTGCTATAGTCATCACGTGAAAGTATGATGACCTTGTTAAATCAAGGTAGCATATTTTTATTTCAAACATCATGTATATTGCTTAAAGCTATACCCTGATTTGTTCTTAAATCAAGATTACACGCTTGAGGAGATAAGAGAGAGATGTATTCCATCTCAATATTAGAATGTGATGCCCATATTAATTTATTTTATCAAGCACTTATAGAATTCCATGAATCTTTATCATTAATGAATTGTTTGTTGACCACTACAACCTAAAAAGAGAGTAGAACAAGTGAATCCATGAACCTCGGTCCGATTTTTATCATAAGAAACACCTTTCCATTGCATCTACTATCCTTTAGAATTTTTGCAATTTATTATTTCGAAAATACAAAAATACTTTCTCTACTTGCAATCACTTATAAAACCCCCCAAAACAACTCTAGTATCTTCCATATCATCTAGTTTGCATTGCTTTACTTTATTTACTTCTTTTTATTTTAGTTTACATTTTTATTTCATATTACTAATACGAAACATTGTGCTTGACCACCACTAGATGGAGGTGGGGACACAAGACAAATTATTTTACTTACAGGTTGCTTGAAGAGGATAAGACAAACATCCTTCCATAACCAATTCCCCGAGAGTTCAATATAAACCCTCGAGTCACCCTTGTGGGAAAAGAAGCTTGCTACAACACTCTGCACTTGGAAGTCCCAATGAAAGTGGCCATGTTTGTTACCATCACTCCCCCAAGCTAGACTTTTACTCGTCCCCGAGCAATATGGTGGCTTATGGACAAGATCATCATATTC
The DNA here is from genome assembly GCA_910589775.1 of Avena eriantha. Taxonomy (NCBI): domain Eukaryota; kingdom Viridiplantae; phylum Streptophyta; class Magnoliopsida; order Poales; family Poaceae; genus Avena; species Avena eriantha. Next base: position 34,620 of record CAJUXJ010002250.1, read on the forward strand.
ATGAGGCACGAGTCGTTACAATAAATGAGGCAGAAATTGAAACAGGAATACAATATCAGATGTAAAGTTACTTCGGGGGTATTATCATACCCTTACACATCACATGACCTAGAGGTTTACACACCCTTTTAGTATCAATGAATTTATAAGAAGCTTTTAGTGATTCAACATATCATATAATCATAAAGTTAAACTAATTGAGCACTTGATTTTAGTAATGAATATTCATGATCATTCTTTTTCTTGTATCTTTCTTTTTTCCTTGGGATTCATTTGATAGCTGTTCTTTTATTCTCTTTCTTCTTTTCTTTTTTTTTTTCTCTTTTTTTAGTACAGCCACTTGATCATTCTTACTACCTTTATGGCTTTTTAAAACTTGTGACTATAATATGCTACCAAAATTCTTCTTCCAATAATTTAATCATTACTTTATTGGTGTGAAAATCCCTAAAATGATGACAGTTGTACAAGTATCATAACACTCAACCTAGTTCAATCATCTAATATAATAATCATGAATCAAAAGATAACTTCAAATCTCAAAGGTACTAGATGTGTTGTTGCTACTAGGGAGAAAACAACAATCCTTTGTTCATAGAACAATCGTATTGTTTACATTACATGCAATTCGTAAAGCAATAATCTGTTGCTTGCAACTTAATACTGGAGGGGGTTCAGATGATAACCTGAAGGTGGATTATTAGTCATAGATGCAGTTGGATGGCGATCTATGTATAATGTTGTAATTCCCAATCAAGTTCCAAAGGAGTCAAGAAGATTAGTATATGCTTGTATGCTTTCTCGATGTTTGTTAATTGCCCCGCTCTAATTTGTTCACCCAACATGTTATCTATCTTAAGGAGAGCCACCTCTAGTGAACTATGGATCCCGGTCCTTTCTTTTACATAAAATCTACAAACTGTTTACTGCTTTGTGTTTACTTTCTGCAAAATATTACTTCCTTCCATTCGATATGCTTAATCCTTTGTTTTCAGCAAAACCGGTGAGATTGACAACCTCATCGCAAGTTGGGGACAGAGTTTTGTGGTTGTGTTGTGCAGGTCTCCACGTTTCTACTAGCACCGGTAGTGCGCCCTGCCAAGGCTCAACTAGCAACACCTTTGGGTGTTTCCTTGCTCCTACTGGTTCGATAAAACCTTGGTTTCATAACTGAGGGAAACTTGCTGCTGTGCTCATCATACCTTCCTCTTGGGGTTCCCCAACGAGCTCCACATCAACACCGAGCCATCAAGCATTTTTCTGGCGCCGTTACCGAGGAGTCAAGGACATCTTCACAAGGGGAGTCCCTCATAACCAATCTCTTTACTTTGTTATTTTTGTTTTGCTTAGTTTACTTTCATTTTGTTTGCTTGTTTCTTTATGAAAAACACACACAAAAATTAGTTTCACTAGTTTGCTTTCTTTATCAAAAACACACACAAAATTAGTTCCTACTATAGTTGTTATTTTTGTTGGTATGTTATTCTCTTGCTTTATCATGCTTTCTATCAATGATTGGTTTCTTTGAAACTGAATCTTATTGGCAAGGTGGGTTCACGGAAGAACAAAAATAGTATTATAAGGAACACCGCTGACATGGGTATACCCTACAGATACTCGAGCTTGGTATATACGGCCTGAATACAGCGGGAGCCCACGGTGTCTCCAAGGCCCAAACAGAGGACTCGAGTAACTTATGGACTCTCGGGTGCTTGAAGAACAAGAAGAAGCTAAAGATAGAAAGTTCAAAAGGGAAACCCTAAACTGTAAACGACTCGACCTGCTACCGGGGACCTTGCCTATCTATATAAAGGCTAGGAGGGGGCGGCAAGGAGGACACACACAGCCCTACTTTCCACAACCTTCTCCAGATTGCATCTGCGCACAATTGTAATCTTCGATTCCCTCAATAATTCCATGAGCAGACAAGCAGGAGTAGGGACCTCTGTGAGGCCTGAACCTGGGTAAAACTTTGAGTCCCCTGTGTGCTTGTTTGCTAGCCGATAGATGTCTCCAGCGCTCCCTCCTTCTCCAAAACCCAAGTCCATAACAATGGGCATTGATGAGTTAAACCCTCGTCAATTGGCGCCGTCTGTGGGAATTGGGAGTGCTGATGTTGCGGCTTCTTTGGCCCCATCAACCGCGAGCTACAACTCCGCAACAACGGAGATTCGCCAGCTCTTCGGCGCGTTCAACTTCACCGTCCACACACCAGCCACTCGCCCGGCTTTTGAGTCTGTGGGCGATGGAATCAGCTTGGCGATCGGGAGCTTCCACTTCCAAGTTGGTCAGATGGGCACGCTTCGCATGCCTGGCCAGCCAACGGCACCATCGATTGCTCCAGCATCGTGGTTCCCTCCACCGATCGGCGCCCTCAGTAAGCTCAACGCCTCGACAACAGTCGAGAATACGGTCAGCGACAGCAGTCGCAAATCCGATCTGAGCGATCTGGCAATTGAAGATGGAGCCTACGGTTTCGGATCTGAAAGTTGCGGGAGCAGCAGCTTCCCCAACCACTTCATGTGCGCCATCATCAACGTAAGCGACACCTCCGCCAATTGCGACAACACGGGCAACGGTAGCCACAGAGCCGACCCGCCAAATAGCGGCATACCCAACGGCGGACCATCGCCAGACGGTGCCCCCGTCAACAACGGGGAGCAGTCGAGCCTCCAACCATAATAAATGAGCAGACTGGCGAACGCGTCATGATCAGGCTCAATGAACTCGAGTGGGCTCGCTGCCGCGATGCCCTACGGGGTAACCATCTACCCTTTGTCTCCCTGCAAGAGCTGCTAATGGGCTACCATTGGCTCCTGAAGGAGGAATTCAAGCGTCAAGTACAAACAATCGTGCAACTCGAGGTGCGCAAAAAGGCGGCAGATGAGTCGAGCCTTCGACGTGCTGGGCTCTCCTCCCACGGAGGATCCTCCTCCAGGTGCAACGAGTACATCGCCAACAAGAGACGATCTCGACTCGCCCACCTTACCGAACAAGAACATGTGGAAGCTGCTAAAGTCCTCGACTTCGGCTCCATGACAGTGGATATGCACAACAACGTGCTCCCGAAAACGCCGCAAGCCGCGGTAACGGTGGCCACCATGTACCTCCTCAACAACCAGCCACCAGCTGGAGACCCTCGAGCTGCCATGCACCGATCTTCATCGTAGGCTTGGGGTTAATCGAGGCCGCCCTCGCCAAAGAACTAGTGTCAGAGCCGAAGAAAGGCAAGGCTCTGGCAAAACGCTATTCCTCGTGCTCATCTAGCGATGACAGTCACAATCTGTCTCGATGTCGCCGTTCACGGCGACACGATCACGACTATGATGCGCGCGATGACCTTATGCAGTGCAAGATTGACAAATCAAGGGCACGACGTGCTTGGTCGACTGACTCAGAAGACGAAGATGTGGAGCTATGTGGCGCTAGATGCTTCAGCAGGGCCATCAGGCAAAAGCGAATGCCCAAGGGGTTTGAGCTCCCATCGGAGAACCCGAAGTTTGACGGCCTATAGGACCCGAAAATCTGGTTGGTAGACCACATATCCTCCGTCAGGCTCCATGGCGGGAGTCGAAGCACGGCCATGCAATGCCTGCAGCTACAGCTGCAGGGCGCCGCCCGAGCATGGCTCAACAACCTCCCACGCGGATCCATTCATAGTTGGGAAGATCTGGTTTACAGCTTGGTACGCAACTTCAAAGGCACATACAAACGGCCTGCATCAATCGAAGAGCTGAGATGTTGCCAGCAAAGGTCAGGCGAGTCGCTACACTCTTACATCCAGAGGTGGTCCATCATCAAGAACTCCCCAGAGAACATCTCGGAGGATCGCGTGATTGACGCATTCAACGGCGACGTACGTTGCATAGAGCTCAGGGAGGAGCTGGGCCGCTCGAAGCCCCACCATCGACCACCTGATGGAAATCGTGAATCGCTGGGCAGATGGAGAAGATTCAGTGAAAAATCGCATTCACTCTGACGACGAGGCAGAACTCGAGCGTAGACGCGACCGCCGAAGCAAACGCCGCATGCGCATCTACGATGACCGTGACGACGTCAACATGGTCGTAGCCGGCTACGCCGACAGACGCGCCTGGGCCACCCCCAAATGCAGCTGCACCGGACCAGCAC
>CAJUXJ010002251.1:0-21072 GCA_910589775.1 Avena eriantha
TTTGAAATTAACTTCACACCTTGCGAAATCTCTTCAATGGACCCACCAACAGGCAGTCAATGTATCGATATGAGTTAGAGTTTGGAAAGATTCAACTTCTTGCTAGAATATACATGCCTAGAAATTTGACCATGTTTTGAAAATAATCAAAGAGACTATGTCTCACCGTGTTTGAAATTTTCCCTTGTTTTCGAAATTAACTTCACACCTTGCGAAAATTTGTTCAGTGGACCCGCCACCAGGAAGTCAATGTATCAAGACGAGTGAGAGTTTGGAAAGATTGAACTTCTTGCTAAGAATATGCTTGCCTAGAAATTTGTCCATGTTTTGAAATAAACCAAATGAGACTATGACTCACCGTGTTTTGAAATTTTGACTGCGTTTCGAAATTAACTTCACACCTTGCGATAATCTATTCACTGGACCCACCACCAGGAAGGAAATGTATCGAGAACGAGTGAGAGTTTGGAAAGATTCAACTTCTTTCTAAGAATACGCATGCGTAGAAATTTGACCGTATTTTGAAACTAATCAAAGAGACTATGACTCACCGTGTTTTGAAATTTTCCCCGTCTTAACTTCACACCTTTTGAAAAAATTTGTCAGTGGACCCACCACCAGGCAGTCAATATATCGAGACGAGTGAGAGTTTGGAAAATTCTAATTCTTGCTAAGAATATGCATGCCTAGAAATTTGACCGTGTTTTGAAAATAATCAAAGAGACTATGACTCACCGTGTTTTGAATTTTGCCCGTGTTTCTAAATTAACTTCACCACCTTACAAAAATTTGTTCAGCGGAGCCACCACCAAGCAGTCAATGTATCGAGATGAGTGAGAGTCTAGAAAGATTTAACTTTTGCTAAGAATATGCATGCCTAGAAATTGTTCCGTATTTTGAAATACACGAAAGAGACTATGACTCATCGTGTTTTGAAATTTTGGGTGCGTTTCGAAATTAACTTCACACCTTGCGATAATCTACTCACAAGACCACCACCAGGCAGCTAATGTATCGAGAACGAGTGAGAGTTGTTTGGCAAGATTAAACTTCTTCCTCAGAATATGCGTGCCTAGAAATTTGACCATGTTTTGAAAACAATCAAAGACGCTATGACTCATCGCGTTTTGAAATTTGGTTGTGTTTTGAAATTAACTTCACACCTTGCGATAATCTGTTAAGTGGACCCACGACCAGGCAGTCACTTTACCGAGAACGAGTTAGAGTTGTTAGGCAAGATTCAACTTCTTGTGAAGAATATTGCTGCCTCGAAATTTGACCGTGTTTTGAAAACAATAAAAGAGAATATGACCCACCGTGTTTTGAAATTTTGGTTGCGTTTCGAAATTAACTTCACACATTGCGATAATCTGTTTAGTGGACCCAACCACCAGGCAGTTAATGTATCGAGAACGAGTGAGAGTTTGGAAGATTCAACTTCTTGCTAAGAATATGCATTCCAAGAAATTTGACCGTGTTTTGAATATAATCAAAGAGACAATGACTCACCGTGTTTTGAAATTTTGCCCATATTTTGAAAATTAACTTCACACCTTGCGAAAATCTCTTCAATGGACCCACCAACAGGCAGTCAATGTATCGATATGAGTTAGAGTTTGGAAAGATTCAACTTCTTGCTAAGAATATACATGCCTAGAAATTTGACCATGTTTTGAAAATAATCAAAGAGACTATGTCTCACCGTGTTTGAATTTTCCCTTGTTTCGAAATTAACTTCACACCTTGCGAAAATTTGTTCAGTGGACCCGCCACCAGGAAGTCAATGTATCAAGACGATGTGAGAGTTTTGGAAAGATTGAACTTCTTGCTAAGAATATGCTTGCCTAGAAATTTGTCATGTTTTGAAATCAACCCAAAGAGACTATGACTCACCGTGTTTTGAAATTTTTGACTGCGTTTTCGAAATTAACTTCACACCTTGCGATAATCTATTCACTGGACCCACCACCAGGAAGCAAATGTATCGAGAACGAGTGAGAGTTTGGAAAGATTCAACTTCTAGCTAAGAATATACATGCCTAGAAATTTGATTGTGTTTTGAAAATAATCAAAGAGACTATGACTCATAGTTGTTTTTGAAATTTCCCTTGTTTCGAAATTAACTTCAAACCTTGCGAAAATTTGTTCAGTGGACCCACCACCAGGAACTCAATGTTTTGAGACGAGTCAGAGTTTGGAAAGATTGAACTTCTTGCTAAGAATATGCATGCCTAGAAATTTGACCATGTTTTGAAAACAATCAAAGAGGCTATGACTCACCATGTTTTGAATTTGGTTGTGTTTCGAAATTAACTTCACACCATGCGAAAATATGTTCAGTGGAACCACCAGGCAGTCAATGTATTGAGAATGAGTGAGAGTTGTTTCGCAAGATTAAAATTCTTGCTAAAAATATGCATGCCTAGAAATTTGACCATGTTTTGAAAACAATCAAAGACGCTATGACTCACCGTGTTTTGAAATTTGGTTGTGTTTTGAAATTAACTTCACACCTTGCGATAATCTGTTACGTGGACCCCACTGACCAGGCAGTCAATTTACCGAGAACGAGTTAGAGTTGTTAGGAAAAAGATTCACTTCTTGCGAAGAATTATGCCTGTCCTCGAAATTTGACCGTGTTTTGAAAACATAAAAGAGACTATGACCCACCGTATATTGAAAATTTTGGTTGCATTTCGCAATTAACTTCACACCTTGCGATAATCTGTTATTGGACCCACCACCGGGAAGTTAATTGTATCGAGAACGAGTGAGAGTTTGGAAAGATTCAACTTCTTGCTAACAATATTAATGCCTAGAAATTTTACTGTGTTTTGAAAATAATCGAAGACACTATGACTCACCGTGTTTGAAATTTTTCCCTGTTTCGAAATTAACTCACACCTTGCGAAAATTTGTTTAGTGGAGCCTACCACCAGGCAGTAAATGTATCGAGACGAGTGAGAGTTTGGAAAGATTCAACTTCTTTCTAAGAACATGCATGCCTAGAATGTTTGACCTTGTTTTGAAAACAACCAAAGAGACCATGACTCACCGTTTTTTCGAAATTTTGGTTGCTTTTCGTGCGATAATGTATTCACTGGACCCACCCACAGGCAGTTAATGTATGGAGAACGAGTGAGAGTTGGAAAGATTCAAGTTCTGCTAAGAATATGCATTCCAAGAAATTTGACCGTGTTGTGAAAATAATCAAAGAGACATTGACTCACGGTTGTTTTGAAATTTTGCCCATATTTTGCAATTACTTCACACCTTGCGAAATCTGTTCAATGGACCCACCAGCAGGCAGTCAATGTATCGAGACGAATTAGAGTTTGGAAAGGTTCAACTTCTAGCTAAGAATATACATTCCTAGAAATTTGACCGTGTTTTGAAAATAATCAAAGAGACTATGACTCACCGTGTTTTGAAATTTTCCTTGTTTCGAAATTAACTTCAAACCTTGCAAAATTTGTTCAGTGGACCCACCACCAGGAACTCAATGTATTGAGACGAGTGAGAGTTTGGAAAGATTGAACTTCTTGCTAAGCATATGCATGCCTAGAAATCTGACCATGTTTCGAAAACAATCAAAGAGGCTACGACTCACCATGTTTTGAAATTTGGTTGTGTTTCGAAATTAACTTCACACCTTGCGAAAATATGTTCAGTGGACCCACCAGGCAGTCAATGTATTGAGAACGAGTGAGAGTTGTTTGGCAAGATTAAAATTCTTGCTAAGAATATGCATGCCTAGAAATTTGACCATGTTTTGAAAACAATCAAAGGCGCTATGACTCACCGTGTTTTGAAATTTGGTTGTGTTTTGAAATTAACTTCACACCTTGCAATAATCAGTTAAGTGGACCCACGACCAGGCAGTGAATTTACCGAGAATGAGTTAGAGTTGTTAGGCAAGATTCAACTTCTTGCGAAGAATATGGATGCCTCGAAATTCGAACGTGTTTTGAAAACCAATAAAAGAGACTATGACACACCGTGTTTTGAAATTTTGGTTGCGTTTCGAAATTAACTTCACACCTTGCGATAATATGTTTAGCGGACCCACCACCAGGCAGTTAATGTATCGAGAATGAGTGAGAGTTTGGAAAGATTCAACTTCTTGCTAACAATATGCATGCCTAGAAATTTTACTATGTTTTGAAAATAATCGAAGAGACGATGACTCACCGTGTTTTGAAATTTTTTCCCATGTTTCGAAATTAACTTCACACCTTGCGAAAATTGTTTAGTGGACCCACCACCAGGCAGTAAATGTATCGAGACGAGTGAGAGTTGGAAAGATTCAACTTCTTGCTAAGAACATGCATGCTAGAATGTTTGACCGTGTTTTGAAACAACCAAAGAGGCTACGACTCACCATGTTTCGAAATTATGGTTGCGTTTTCTGCGATAATGTATTCACTGGACCCACCACCAGGCAGTTAATGTATGGAGAACGAGTGAGAGTTTGGAAAGATTCAAGTTCTTGCTAAGAATATGCATTCCAAGAAATTTGACCGTGTTGTGAAAATAATCAAAGAGACATTGACTCACGGTGTTTTGAAATTTTGCCCATATTTTGAAATTAACTTCACACCTTGCGAAAATCTGTTCAATGGACCCACCAGCAGGCAGTCAATGTATCGAGACGAATTAGAGTTTGGAAAGATTCAACTTCTAGCTAAGAATATACATTCCTAGAAATTTGACCGTGTTTTGAAAATAATCAAAGAGACTATGACTCACCGTGTTTTGAAATTTCCCTTGTTTCGAAATTAACTTCAAACCTTGCAAAAATTTGTTCAGTGGACCCACCACCAGGAACTCAATGTATTGAGACGAGTGAGAGTTTGGAAAGATTGAACTTCTTGCTAAGCATATGCATGCCTAGAAATCTGACCATGTTTCGAAAACAATCAAAGAGGCTACGACTCACCATGTTTTGAAATTTGGTTGTGTTTCGAAATTAACTTCACACCTTGCGAAAATATGTTCAGTGGACCCACCAGGCAGTCAATGTATTGAGAACGAGTGAGAGTGTTTGGCAAGATTAAAATTCTTGCTAAGAATATGCATGCCTAGAAATTTGACCATGTTTTGAAAACAATCAAAGATGCTATCACTCACCGTGTTTTGAAATTTGGTTGTGTTTTGAAATTAACTTCACACCTTGTGATAATCTGTTAAGTGCACCCACGACCTGGCAGTCAATTTTCCGAGAACAGGTTAGAGTTGTTAGGCAAGATTCAACTTCTTGCGAAGAATATGCATGCCTCGAAATTTGACCGTGTTTTTGAAAACAATAAAGAGACTATGACCCACCATGTTTGGAAATTTTGGTTGCATTTCGAAATTAACTTCACACCTTGCGATAATCTGTTTAGTGGACCCACCACCAGGCAGTTTATGTATCGAGAACGACTGAGAGTTTGGAAAGATTCAACTTCTTGCTAACAATATGCATGCCTAGAATGTTTGACTGTGTTTTGAAAACAACCAAAGAGACCATGACTCACCGTGTTTCGAAATTTTGGTTGTGTTTCGTGCCATATTGTATTCACTGGACCCACCACCAGACAGTTAACGTATCGAGAACGAGTGAGAGTTTGGAAAGATTCAACTTGTTGCTAAGAATATGCATTCCAAGAAATTTGACCGTGTTTTGAAAATAATCAAAGAGACAATGACTCACCGTGTTTTGAAATTTTGCCCATATTTTGAAATTAACTTCACACCTTGCGAAAATATGTTCAGTGGACCCACAACCAGGCAGTCAATGTATCGAGACGAATTAGAGTTTGGAAAGATTAAACTTCTAGCTAAGAATATACATGCCTAGAAATTTGACCGTGTTTTGAAAATAATCAAAGAGACTATGACTCACCATGTTTTGAAATTTCCCTTGTTTCGAAATTAACTTCAAACCTTGCGATAATTTGTTTAGTGGACCCAGCACCAGGAACTCAATGTATTGAGACGAGTGAGAGTTTGGAAAGATTGAACTTCTTGCTAAGAATATGCATGCCTAGAAATTTGACCATATTTTGAAAACAATCAAAGAGGCTACGACTCACCATGTTTTGAAATTTGGTTGTGTTTCGAAATTAACTTCACACCTTGTGAAAATATGTTCAGTGGACCCTCCAGGCAGTCAATATATTGAGAACGAGTGAGAGTTGTTTGGCAAGATTAAAATTCTTGCTAAGAATATGCATGCCTAGAAATTTGACCATGTTTTCAAAACAATCAAAGATGCTATCACTCACCGTGTTTTGAAATTTGGTTGTGTTTTGAAATTAACTTCACACCTTGTGATAATCTGTTAAGTGCACCCACGACCCTGGCAGTCAATTTACCGAGAACAGGTTAGAGTTGTTAGGCAAGATTCAACTTCTTGCGAAGAATATGCATGCCTCGAAATTTGACCGTGTTTTGAAAACAATAAAAGAGACTATGACCCACCATGTTTGGAAATTTTGGTTGCATTTCGAAATTAACTTCACACCTTGCGATAATCTGTTTAGTGGACCCACCACCAGGCAGTTAATGTATCGAGAACGACTGAGAGTTTGGAAAGATTCAACGTCTTGCTAACAATATGCATGCCTAGAATGTTTGACCGTGTTTTGAAAACAACCAAAGAGACCATGACTCGCCGTGTTTCGAAATTTTGGTTGCGTTTTGTGCGATAATGTATTCACTGGACCCACTACCAGGCACTTAATGTATCGAGAATGAGTGAGAGTTTGGAAAGATTCAACTTCTTGCTAAGAATATGCATTCCAAGAAATTTGACCATGTTTTGAAAATAATCAAAGAGACAATGACTCACAGTGTTTTGAAATTTTGCCCATATTTTGAATTAACTTCACACCTTTTGAAAATCTGTTCAGTGGACCCACCACCAGGCAGTCAATGTATCGAGAAGAATTAGAGTTTGGAAAGATTCAATTTCTAGCTAAGAATATACGTGCCTAGAAATTTGACCGTGAATTGAAAATAATCAAAGAGACTATGACTCACCGTGTTTTGAAATTTCCCTTGTTTCGAAATTAACTTCAAACCTTGCGAAAATTTGTTTAGTGGACCCACCACCAGGAACTCAATGTATTGAGACGAGTGAGAGTTTGGAAAGATTGAACTTCTTGCTAAGAATATGCATGCCTAGAAATTTGACCATGTTTTGAAAACAATCAAAGAGGCTATGACTCACCATGTTTTGAAATTTGGTTGTGTTTCGAAATTAACTTCACACCTTGCGAAAATATGTTCAATTGACCCACCAGGCAGTCAATGTATTGAGAACGAGTGAGAGTTGTTTGGCAAGATTAAAATTCTTGCCTAGAATATGCATGCCTAGAAATTTGACCATGTTTTGAAAACAATCAAAGACACTATGACTCACCGTGTTTTGAAATTTGGTTGTGTTTTGAAATTAACTTCACACCTTGCGATAATCAGTTAAGTGGACCCACGACCAGGCAGTCAATTTACCGAGAACGAGTTAGAGTTGTTAGGCAAGATTCAACTTCTTGCGAAGAATATGCATGCCTCGAAATTTGACCGTGTTTTGAAAACAATAAAAGAGACTATGACCCACCGTGTTTTGAAATTTTGGTTGCGTTTCGAAATTAACTTCACACCTTGCGATAATCTGTTTAGTGGACCCACCACCAGGCAGTTTATGTATCGAGAACGAGTGAGAGTTTGGAAAGATTCAACTTCTTGCTAACAATATGCATGCCTAGAATGTTTGACTGTGTTTTGAAAACAACCAAAGAGACCATGACTCACCGTGTTTCGAAATTTTGGTTGTGTTTCGTGCCATATTGTATTCACTGGACCCACCACCAGACAGTTAACGTATCGAGAACGAGTGAGAGTTTGGAAAGATTCAAGTTCTTGCTAAGAATATGCATTCCAAGAAATTTGACCGTGTTTTGAAAATAATCAAAGAGACAATGACTCACCGTGTTTTGAAATTTTGCCCATATTTAGAAATTAACTTCACACCTTGCGAAAATCTCTTCAATGGACCCACCACCAGGCAGTCAATGTATTGAGACGAGTTCGAGTTTGGAAAGATTCAACTTCTTGCTAAGAATATACATGCCTAGAAATTTGACCGTGGTTTGAAAATAATCAAAGAGATTATGTCTCACCGCGTTTGAAATTTTCCCTTGTTTCGAAATTAACTTCACACCTTGCGAAAATTTGTACAGTGGACCCGCCACCAGGAAGTCAATGTATCAAGACGAGTGAGAGTTTGGAAAGATTGAACTTCTTGCTAAGAATATGCATGCCTAGAAATTTGTCCATGTTTTGAAATCAACCAAAGAGACTATGACTCAGCGTGTTTTGAAATTTTGACTGCGTTTCAAAATTAACTTCACACCTTGCGATAATCTATTCACTGGACCCACTAGGCAGTCAATGTATTGAGAACGAGTGAGGGTTGTTTAGCAAGATTAAAATTCTTGCTAAGAATATGCATGCCTAGAAATTTGACCATGTTTTGAAAACAATCAAAGGCGCTATGACTCACCGTGTTTTGAAATTTGGTTGTGTTTTGAAATTAACTTCACACCTTGCGATAATCTGTTAAGTGGACCCACGACTAGGCAGTCAATTTACCGAGAACGAGTTAGAGTTGTTAGGCAAGATTCAACTTCTTGCGAAGAATATGCATGCCTCGAAATTTGACCGTGTTTTGAAAACAATAAGAGAGACTATGACCCACCGTGTTTTGAAATTTTGGTTGTGTTTCGAAATTAACTTCACACCTTGAGATAATCTGTTTAGTGGACCCACCTCCAGGCAGTTAATGCATCGAGAACGAGTGAGAGTTTGGAAAGATTCAACTTCTTGCTAAGAATATGCATTCCAAGAAATTTGACCGTGTTTTGAAAATAATCAAAGAGACAATGACTCACCGTGTTTTGAAATTGTGCCCATATTTTGAAATTAACTTCACACCTTGCGAAAATCTGTTCAGTGGACCCACCACCAAGCATTTAATGTATCGAGACGAATTAGAGTTTGGAAAGATTCAACTTCTAGCTAAGAATATACATGCCTAGAAATTTGACCGTGTTTTGAAAATAATCAAAGAGACTATGACTCACCGTGTTTTGAAATTTCCCTTGTTTCGAAATTAACTTCAAACCTTGCGATAATTTGTTCAGTGGACCCACCACCAGGAACTCAATGTATTGAGACGAGTGAGAGTTCGGAAAGATTGAACTTCTTGCTAAGAATATGGATTCCTAGAAATTTGACCATGTTTTGAAAACAATCAAAGAGGCTATGACTCACCATGTTTTGAAATTTGGTTGTGTTTCGAAATTAACTTCACACCTTGCAAAAATATGTTCAGTGGACCCACCAGGCAGTCAATGTATTGAGAACGAGTGAGAGTTGTTTGGCAAGATTAAAATTCTTGCTAAGAATATGCATGCCTAGAAATTTGACCATGTTTTGAAAACAATCAAAGACGCTATGACTCATCGCGTTTTGAAATTTGGTTGTGTTTTGAAATTAACTTCACACCTTGCGATAATCTGTTAAGTGGACCAACGACCAGGCAGTCAATTTACCGAGAACGAGTTAGAGTTGTTAGGCAAGATTCAACTTCTTGTGAAGAATATGCATGCCTTGAAATTTGATCGTGTTTTGAAAACAATAAAAGAGACTATGACCCACCGTGTTTTGAAATTTTGGTTGCGTTTCGAAATTAACTTCACACCTTGCGATAATCTGTTTAGTGGACCCACCACCACGCAGTTAATGTATCGAGAACGAGTGAGAGTTTGGAAAGATTCAAGTTCTTGCTAAGAATATGCATTCCAAGAAATTTGACCGTGTTTTGAAAATAATCAAAGAGACAATGACTCACCGTGTTTTGAAATTTTGCCCATATTTAGAAATTAACTTCACACCTTGCGAAAATCTCTTCAATGGACCCACCACCAGGCAGTCAATGTATCGAGACGAGTTCGAGTTTGGAAAGATTCAACTTCTTGCTAAGAATATAGATGCCTAGAAATTTGACCGTGGTTTGAAAATAATCAAAGAGACTATGTCTCACCGCGTTTGAAATTTTCCTTGTTTCGAAATTAACTTCACACCTTGCGAAAATTTGTTCAGTGGACCCGCCACCAGGAAGTCAATGTATCAAGACGAGTGAGAGTTTGGAAAGATTGAACTTCTTGCTAAGAATATGCATGCCTAGAAATTTGTCCATGTTTTGAAATCAACCAAAGAGACTATGACTCACCGTGTTTTGAAATTTTGACTGCGTTTCAAAATTAACTTCACACCTTGCGATAATCTATTCACTGGACCCACTAGGCAGTCAATGTATTGAGAACGAGTGAGGGTTGTTTAGCAAGATTAAAATTCTTGCTAAGAATATGCATGCCTAGAAATTTGACCATGTTTTGAAAACAATCAAAGGCGCTATGACTCACCGTGTTTTGAAATTTGGTTGTGTTTTGAAATTAACTTCACACCTTGCGATAATCTGTTAAGTGGACCCACGACTAGGCAGTCAATTTACCGAGAACGAGTTAGAGTTGTTAGGCAAGATTCAACTTCTTGCGAAGAATATGCATGCCTCGAAATTTGACCGTGTTTTGAAAACAATAAGAGAGACTATGACCCACCGTGTTTTGAAATTTTGGTTGTGTTTCGAAATTAACTTCACACCTTGAGATAATCTGTTTAGTGGACCCACCTCCAGGCAGTTAATGCATCGAGAACGAGTGAGAGTTTGGAAAGATTCAACTTCTTGCTAAGAATATGCATTCCAAGAAATTTGACCGTGTTTTGAAAATAATCAAAGAGACAATGACTCACCGTGTTTTGAAATTGTGCCCATATTTTGAAATTAACTTCACACCTTGCGAAAATCTGTTCAGTGGACCCACCACCAAGCATTTAATGTATCGAGACGAATTAGAGTTTGGAAAGATTCAACTTCTAGCTAAGAATATACATGCCTAGAAATTTGACCGTGTTTTGAAAATAATCAAAGAGACTATGACTCACCGTGTTTTGAAATTTCCCTTGTTTCGAAATTAACTTCAAACCTTGCGATAATTTGTTCAGTGGACCCACCACCAGGAACTCAATGTATTGAGACGAGTGAGAGTTCGGAAAGATTGAACTTCTTGCTAAGAATATGGATTCCTAGAAATTTGACCATGTTTTGAAAACAATCAAAGAGGCTATGACTCATCCATGTTTTGAAATTTGGTTGTGTTTCGAAATTAACTTCACACCTTGCAAAAATATGTTCAGTGGACCCACCAGGCAGTCAATGTATTGAGAACGAGTGAGAGTTGTTTGGCAAGATTAAAATTCTTGCTAAGAATATGCATGCCTAGAAATTTGACCATGTTTTGAAAACAATCAAAGACACTATGACTCATCGCGTTTTGAAATTTGGTTGTGTTTTGAAATTAACTTCACACCTTGCGATAATCTGTTAAGTGGACCCACGACCAGGCAGTCAATTTACCGAGAACGAGTTAGAGTTGTTAGGCAAGATTCAACTTCTTGTGAAGAATATGCATGCCTCGAAATTTGATCGTGTTTTGAAAACAATAAAAGAGACTATGACCCACCGTGTTTTGAAATTTTGGTTGCGTTTCGAAATTAACTTCACACCTTGCGATAATCTGTTTAGTGGACCCACCACCACGCAGTTAATGTATCGAGAACGAGTGAGAGTTTGGAAAGATTCAAGTTCTTGCTAAGAATATGCATTCCAAGAAATTTGACCGTGTTTTGAAAATAATCAAAGAGACAATGACTCACCGTGTTTTGAAATTTTGCCCATATTTAGAAATTAACTTCACACCTTGCGAAAATCTCTTCAATGGACCCACCACCAGGCAGTCAATGTATCGAGACGAGTTCGAGTTTGGAAAGATTCAACTTCTTGCTAAGAATATACATGCCTAGAAATTTGACCGTGGTTTGAAAATAATCAAAGAGACTATGTCTCACCGCGTTTGAAATTTTCCCTTGTTTCGAAATTAACTTCACACCTTGCGAAAATTTGTTCAGTGGACCCGCCACCAGGAAGTCAATGTATCAAGACGAGTGAGAGTTTGGAAAGATTGAACTTCTTGCTAAGAATATGCATGCCTAGAAATTTGTCCATGTTTTGAAATCAACCAAAGAGACTATGACTCACCGTGTTTTGAAATTTTGACTGCGTTTCAAAATTAACTTCACACCTTGCGATAATCTATTCACTGGACCCACTAGGCAGTCAATGTATTGAGAACGAGTGAGGGTTGTTTAGCAAGATTAAAATTCTTGCTAAGAATATGCATGCCTAGAAATTTGACCATGTTTTGAAAACAATCAAAGGCGCTATGACTCACCGTGTTTTGAAATTTGGTTGTGTTTTGAAATTAACTTCACACCTTGCGATAATCTGTTAAGTGGACCCACGACTAGGCAGTCAATTTACCGAGAACGAGTTAGAGTTGTTAGGCAAGATTCAACTTCTTGCGAAGAATATGCATGCCTCGAAATTTGACCGTGTTTTGAAAACAATAAGAGAGACTATGACCCACCGTGTTTTGAAATTTTGGTTGTGTTTCGAAATTAACTTCACACCTTGAGATAATCTGTTTAGTGGACCCACCTCCAGGCAGTTAATGCATCGAGAACGAGTGAGAGTTTGGAAAGATTCAACTTCTTGCTAAGAATATGCATTCCAAGAAATTTGACCGTGTTTTGAAAATAATCAAAGAGACAATGACTCACCGTGTTTTGAAATTGTGCCCATATTTTGAAATTAACTTCACACCTTGCGAAAATCTGTTCAGTGGACCCACCACCAAGCATTTAATGTATCGAGACGAATTAGAGTTTGGAAAGATTCAACTTCTAGCTAAGAATATACATGCCTAGAAATTTGACCGTGTTTTGAAAATAATCAAAGAGACTATGACTCACCGTGTTTTGAAATTTCCCTTGTTTCGAAATTAACTTCAAACCTTGCGATAATTTGTTCAGTGGACCCACCACCAGGAACTCAATGTATTGAGACGAGTGAGAGTTCGGAAAGATTGAACTTCTTGCTAAGAATATGGATTCCTAGAAATTTGACCATGTTTTGAAAATAATCAAAGAGGCTATGACTCACCATGTTTTGAAATTTGGTTGTGTTTCGAAATTAACTTCACACCTTGCAAAAATATGTTCAGTGGACCCACCAGGCAGTCAATGTATTGAGAACGAGTGAGAGTTGTTTGGCAAGATTAAAATTCTTGCTAAGAATATGCATGCCTAGAAATTTGACCATGTTTTGAAAACAATCAAAGACGCGATGACTCATCGCGTTTTGAAATTTGGTTGTGTTTTGAAATTAACTTCACACCTTGCGATAATCTGTTAAGTGGACCCACGACCAGGCAGTCAATTTACCGAGAACGAGTTAGAGTTGTTAGGCAAGATTCAACTTCTTGTGAAGAATATGCATGCCTCGAAATTTGATCGTGTTTTGAAAACAATAAAAGAGACTATGACCCACCGTGTTTTGAAATTTTGGTTGCGTTTCGAAATTAACTTCACACCTTGCGATAATCTGTTTAGTGGACCCACCACCAGGCAGTTAATGTATCGAGAACGAGTGAGAGTTTGGAAAGATTCAAGTTCTTGCTAAGAATATGCATTCCAAGAAATTTGACCGTGTTTTGAAAATAATCAAAGAGACAATGACTCACCGTGTTTTGAAATTTTGCCCATATTTAGACATTAACTTCACACCTTGCGAAAATCTCTTCAATGGACCCACCACCAGGCAGTCAATGTATCGAGACGAGTTCGAGTTTGGAAAGATTCAACTTCTTGCTAAGAATATACATGCCTAGAAATTTGACCGTGGTTTGAAAATAATCAAAGAGACTATGTCTCACCGCGTTTGAAATTTTCCCTTGTTTCGAAATTAACTTCACACCTTGCGAAAATTTGTTCAGTGGACCCGCCACCAGGAAGTCAATGTATCAAGACGAGTGAGAGTTTGGAAAGATTGAACTTCTTGCTAAGAATATGCATGCCTAGAAATTTGTCCATGTTTTGAAATCAACCAAAGAGACTATGACTCACCGTGTTTTGAAATTTTGACTGCGTTTCAAAATTAACTTCACACCTTGCGATAATCTATTCACTGGACCCACTAGGCAGTCAATGTATTGAGAACGAGTGAGGGTTGTTTAGCAAGATTAAAATTCTTGCTAAGAATATGCATGCCTAGAAATTTGACCATGTTTTGAAAACAATCAAAGGCGCTATGACTCACCGTGTTTTGAAATTTGGTTGTGTTTTGAAATTAACTTCACACCTTGCGATAATCTGTTAAGTGGACCCACGACTAGGCAGTCAATTTACCGAGAACGAGTTAGAGTTGTTAGGCAAGATTCAACTTCTTGCGAAGAATATGCATGCCTCGAAATTTGACCGTGTTTTGAAAACAATAAGAGAGACTATGACCCACCGTGTTTTGAAATTTTGGTTGTGTTTCGAAATTAACTTCACACCTTGAGATAATCTGTTTAGTGGACCCACCTCCAGGCAGTTAATGCATCGAGAACGAGTGAGAGTTTGGAAAGATTCAACTTCTTGCTAAGAATATGCATTCCAAGAAATTTGACCGTGTTTTGAAAATAATCAAAGAGACAATGACTCACCGTGTTTTGAAATTGTGCCCATATTTTGAAATTAACTTCACACCTTGCGAAAATCTGTTCAGTGGACCCACCACCAAGCATTTAATGTATCGAGACGAATTAGAGTTTGGAAAGATTCAACTTCTAGCTAAGAATATACATGCCTAGAAATTTGACCGTGTTTTGAAAATAATCAAAGAGACTATGACTCACCGTGTTTTGAAATTTCCCTTGTTTCGAAATTAACTTCAAACCTTGCGATAATTTGTTCAGTGGACCCACCACCAGGAACTCAATGTATTGAGACGAGTGAGAGTTCGGAAAGATTGAACTTCTTGCTAAGAATATGGATTCCTAGAAATTTGACCATGTTTTGAAACAATCAAAGAGGCTATGACTCACCATGTTTTGAAATTTGGTTGTGTTTCGAAATTAACTTCACACCTTGCAAAAATATGTTCAGTGGACCCACCAGGCAGTCAATGTATTGAGAACGAGTGAGAGTTGTTTGGCAAGATTAAAATTCTTGCTAAGAATATGCATGCCTAGAAATTTGACCATGTTTTGAAAACAATCAAAGACGCTATGACTCATCGCGTTTTGAAATTTGGTTGTGTTTTGAAATTAACTTCACACCTTGCGATAATCTGTTAAGTGGACCCACGACCAGGCAGTCAATTTACCGAGAACGAGTTAGAGTTGTTAGGCAAGATTCAACTTCTTGTGAAGAATATGCATGCCTCGAAATTTGATCGTGTTTTGAAAACAATAAAAGAGACTATGACCCACCGTGTTTTGAAATTTTGGTTGCGTTTCGAAATTAACTTCACACCTTGCGATAATCTGTTTAGTGGACCCACCACCAGGCAGTTAATGTATCGAGAACGAGTGAGAGTTTGGAAAGATTCAAGTTCTTGCTAAGAATATGCATTCCAAGAAATTTGACCGTGTTTTGAAAATAATCAAAGAGACAATGACTCACCGTGTTTTGAAATTTTGCCCATATTTAGAAATTAACTTCACACCTTGCGAAAATCTCTTCAATGGACCCACCACCAGGCAGTCAATGTATCGAGACGAGTTCGAGTTTGGAAAGATTCAACTTCTTGCTAAGAATATACATGCCTAGAAATTTGACCGTGGTTTGAAAATAATCAAAGAGACTATGTCTCACCGCGTTTGAAATTTTCCCTTGTTTCGAAATTAACTTCACACCTTGCGAAAATTTGTTCAGTGGACCCGCCACCAGGAAGTCAATGTATCAAGACGAGTGAGAGTTTGGAAAGATTGAACTTCTTGCTAAGAATATGCATGCCTAGAAATTTGTCCATGTTTTGAAATCAACCAAAGAGACTATGACTCACCGTGTTTTGAAATTTTGACTGCGTTTCAAAATTAACTTCACACCTTGCGATAATCTATTCACTGGACCCACTAGGCAGTCAATGTATTGAGAACGAGTGAGGGTTGTTTAGCAAGATTAAAATTCTTGCTAAGAATATGCATGCCTAGAAATTTGACCATGTTTTGAAAACAATCAAAGGCGCTATGACTCACCGTGTTTTGAAATTTGGTTGTGTTTTGAAATTAACTTCACACCTTGCGATAATCTGTTAAGTGGACCCACGACTAGGCAGTCAATTTACCGAGAACGAGTTAGAGTTGTTAGGCAAGATTCAACTTCTTGCGAAGAATATGCATGCCTCGAAATTTGACCGTGTTTTGAAAACAATAAAAGAGACTATGACCCACCGTGTTTTGAAATTTTGGTTGCGTTTCGAAATTAACTTCACACCTTGCGATAATCTGTTTAGTGGACCCACCCCAGGCAGTTAATGTATCGAGAACGAGTGAGAGTTTGGAAAGATTCAAGTTCTTGCTAAGAATATGCATTCCAAGAAATTTGACCGTGTTTTGAAAATAATCAAAGAGACAATGACTCACCGTGTTTTGAAATTTTGCCCATATTTAGAAATTAACTTCACACCTTGCGAAAATCTCTTCAATGGACCCACCACCAGGCAGTCAATGTATCGAGACGAGTTCGAGTTTGGAAAGATTCAACTTCTTGCTAAGAATATACATGCCTAGAAATTTGACCGTGGTTTGAAAATAATCAAAGAGACTATGTCTCACCGCGTTTGAAATTTTCCCTTGTTTCGAAATTAACTTCACACCTTGCGAAAATTTGTTCAGTGGACCCGCCACCAGGAAGTCAATGTATCAAGACGAGTGAGAGTTTGGAAAGATTGAACTTCTTGCTAAGAATATGCATGCCTAGAAATTTGTCCATGTTTTGAAATCAACCAAAGAGACTATGACTCACCGTGTTTTGAAATTTTGACTGCGTTTCAAAATTAACTTCACACCTTGCGATAATCTATTCACTGGACCCACTAGGCAGTCAATGTATTGAGAACGAGTGAGGGTTGTTTAGCAAGATTAAAATTCTTGCTAAGAATATGCATGCCTAGAAATTTGACCATGTTTTGAAAACAATCAAAGGCGCTATGACTCACCGTGTTTTGAAATTTGGTTGTGTTTTGAAATTAACTTCACACCTTGCGATAATCTGTTAAGTGGACCCACGACTAGGCAGTCAATTTACCGAGAACGAGTTAGAGTTGTTAGGCAAGATTCAACTTCTTGCGAAGAATATGCATGCCTCGAAATTTGACCGTGTTTTGAAAACAATAAGAGAGACTATGACCCACCGTGTTTTGAAATTTTGGTTGTGTTTCGAAATTAACTTCACACCTTGAGATAATCTGTTTAGTGGACCCACCTCCAGGCAGTTAATGCATCGAGAACGAGTGAGAGTTTGGAAAGATTCAACTTCTTGCTAAGAATATGCATTCCAAGAAATTTGACCGTGTTTTGAAAATAATCAAAGAGACAATGACTCACCGTGTTTTGAAATTGTGCCCATATTTTGAAATTAACTTCACACCTTGCGAAAATCTGTTCAGTGGACCCACCACCAAGCATTTAATGTATCGAGACGAATTAGAGTTTGGAAAGATTCAACTTCTAGCTAAGAATATACATGCCTAGAAATTTGACCGTGTTTTGAAAATAATCAAAGAGACTATGACTCACCGTGTTTTGAAATTTCCCTTGTTTCGAAATTAACTTCAAACCTTGCGATAATTTGTTCAGTGGACCCACCACCAGGAACTCAATGTATTGAGACGAGTGAGAGTTCGGAAAGATTGAACTTCTTGCTAAGAATATGGATTCCTAGAAATTTGACCATGTTTTGAAAACAATCAAAGAGGCTATGACTCACCATGTTTTGAAATTTGGTTGTGTTTCGAAATTAACTTCACACCTTGCAAAAATATGTTCAGTGGACCCACCAGGCAGTCAATGTATTGAGAACGAGTGAGAGTTGTTTGGCAAGATTAAAATTCTTGCTAAGAATATGCATGCCTAGAAATTTGACCATGTTTTGAAAACAATCAAAGACGCTATGACTCATCGCGTTTTGAAATTTGGTTGTGTTTTGAAATTAACTTCTCACCTTGCGATAATCTGTTAAGTGGACCCACGACCAGGCAGTCAATTTACCGAGAACGAGTTAGAGTTGTTAGGCAAGATTCAACTTCTTGTGAAGAATATGCATGCCTCGAAATTTGATCGTGTTTTGAAAACAATAAAAGAGACTATAACCCACCGTGTTTTGAAATTTTGGTTGCGTTTCGAAATTAACTTCACACCTTGCGATAATCTGTTTAGTGGACCCACCACCAGGCAGTTAATGTATCGAGAACGAGTGAGAGTTTGGAAAGATTCAAGTTCTTGCTAAGAATATGCATTCCAAGAAATTTGACCGTGTTTTGAAAATAATCAAAGAGGACAATGACTCACCGTGTTTTGAAATTTTGCCCATATTTAGAAATTAACTTCACACCTTGCGAAAATCTCTTCAATGGACCCACCAACAGGCAGTCAATCTATCGAGACGAGTTCGAGTTTGGAAAGATTCAACTTCTTGCTAAGAATATACATGCCTAGAAATTTGACCGTGGTTTGAAAATAATCAAAGAGACTATGTCTCACCGCGTTTGAAATTTTCCCTTGTTTCGAAATTAACTTCACACCTTGCGAAAATTTGTTCAGTGGACCCGCCACCAGGAAGTCAATGTATCAAGACGAGTGAGAGTTTGGAAAGATTGAACTTCTTGCTAAGAATATGCATGCCTAGAAATTTGTCCATGTTTTGAAATCAACCAAAGAGACTATGACTCACCGTGTTTTGAAATTTTGACTGCGTTTCAAAATTAACTTCACACCTTGCGATAATCTATTCACTGGACCCACTAGGCAGTCAATGTATTGAGAACGAGTGAGGGTTGTTTAGCAAGATTAAAATTCTTGCTAAGAATATGCATGCCTAGAAATTTGACCATGTTTTGAAACAATCAAAGGCGCTATGACTCACCGTGTTTTGAAATTTGGTTGTGTTTTGAAATTAACTTCACACCTTGCGATAATCTGTTAAGTGGACCCACGACTAGGCAGTCAATTTACCGAGAACGAGTTTAGAGTTGTTAGGCAAGATTCAACTTCTTGCGAAGAATATGCATGCCTCGAAATTTGACCGTGTTTTGAAAACAATAAGAGAGACTATGACCCACCGTGTTTTGAAATTTTGGTTGTGTTTCGAAATTAACTTCACACCTTGAGATAATCTGTTTAGTGGACCCACCTCCAGGCAGTTAATGCATCGAGAACGAGTGAGAGTTTGGAAAGATTCAACTTTCTTGCTAAGAATATGCATTCCAAGAAATTTGACGTGTTTTGAAAATACTCAAAGAGGACAATGACTCACCGTGTTTTGAAATTGTGCCCATATTTTGAAATTAACTTCACACCTTGCAAAATCTGTTCAGTGGACCCACCACCAAGCATTTAATGTATCGAGACGAATTAGAGTTTGGAAAGATTCAACTTCTAGCTAAGAATATACATGCCTAGAAATTTGACCGTGTTTTTGAAAATAATCAAAGAGACTATGACTCACCGTGTTTTGAAATTCCCTTGTTTCGAAATTAACTTCAAACCTTGCGATAATTTGTTCAGTGGACCCACCACCAGGAACTCAATGTATTGAGACGAGTGAGGAGTTCGGAAAGATTGAACTTCTTGCTAAGAATATGGATTCCTAGAAATTTGACCATGTTTTGAAAACAATCAAAGAGGCTATGACTCACCATGTTTTTGAAATTTGGTATTGTGTTTCGAAATTAACTTCACACCTTGCAAAAATATGTTCAGTGGACCCACCAGGCAGTCAATGTATTGAGAACGAGTGAGAGTGTTTGGCAAGATTAAAATCTTGCTAAGAATATGGCATGCCTAGAAATTGGACCATGTTTTGAAAACAATCAAAGACGCTATGACTCATCGCGTTTTGAAATCTTGGTTGTGTTTTGAAAATTAACTTCTCACCCTTGCGATAATCTGTTAAGTGGACCCACGACCAGGCAGCCTCAATTTACCGAGAACGAGTTAGAGTTGTTAGGCAAGATTCAACTTCTTGTGAAGAATATGCATGCCTCGAAATTTGATCGTGTTTGAAAACAATAAAAGAGACTATAACCCACCGTGTTTTGAAATTTTTGGTCTGCGTTTCGAAATTAACTTCACACCTTGCGGATCATCTGTTTAGTGGACCCACCACACGCATGTTAATGTATCGAGAACGAGTGAGAGTTTGGATAAGATTCAAGTTCTTGCTAAGAATATGCATTCAAGAATTTGACCGTGTTTTGAAATAATCAAAGAGACAATGACTCACGTGTTTTGAAATTTTGCCCATATTTAGAAATTAACTTCACACCTTGCGAAAATCTCTTCAATGGACCCACCAACAGGCAGTCAATCTATCGATATGAGTTAGAGTTTTGGAAAGATTCAACTTCTTGCTAAGAATATACATGCCTAGAAATTTGACCATGGTTTGAAAATAATCAAGAGGACTATGTCTCACCGTGTTTGTTGAAATTTTCACTTGTTTCGAAATTAACTTCACACCTTGCGAAAATTTGTTCAGTGGACCCGCCACCAGGAAGTCAATGTATCAAGACGAGTGAGAGTTTGGAAAGATTGAACTTCTGCTAAGAATATGCTTGCCTAGAAATTTGTCCATGTTTTGAAATCAACCAAAGAGACTATGACTCACCGTGTTTTGAAATTTTGACTGCGTTTCGAAATTAACTTCACACCTTGCGATAATCTATTCACTGGACCCCACCACCAGGAAGCAATGTATCGAGAACGAGTGAGAGTTTGGAAAGATTCAACTTCTTTCTAAGAATACGCATGCGTAGAAATTTGACCGTATTTGAAAATAATCAAAGAGACTATGACTCACCGT
>CAJUXJ010002252.1:0-21753 GCA_910589775.1 Avena eriantha
CATGTGTGTTCTTTTTAGTAACAACAACCAGAGTCTTTTGCATGTGTGTTCTTTCACATACCACCTATGGATCCACCAGTGTCATTGCATGTGTGTTCTTTTCACAATCCACCCATGGATCCACCAGTGTCATTGCATGTGTGTTCTTTTTAGTAACAACAACCAGAGTCATTTTGCATGTGTGTTCTCTTCACATACCACCTATGGATCCACCAGTGTCATTGCATGTGTGTTCTTTTTAGTAACAACCAGAGTCATTTTGCATGTGTGTTCATTCACATACCACCTATGGATCCACCAGTGTCATTGCATGTGTGTTCTTTTCACAATCAACCCATGGATCCACCAGTGTCATTGCATGTGTGTTCTTTTTAGTAACACAACCAGAGTCATTTTGCATGTGTGTTCTCTTCACATACCACCTATGGATCCACCAGTGTCATTGCATGTGTGTTCTTTTCACTAAAACACCCAGAGTCATTGCATGTGTGTTCTTTCACATACCAGCATATGGATCCACCAGTGTCATTGCATGGTGGTGTTCTTTTCACAATCCAACCATGGATCCACCAGTTGGTCGTTGCAGGTGGTGTTTCGTTTTAGTAAGCAACAACCAGAGTCATTTTGGCAGGTGGTGTTCTTTTCACCAATAACCCACCGATGGAATCCACCAGAGCAATTGCATGTGGTGTCTTTTTCACAATCAACCATGGAATTCCACCAGTGTCATTGGCATGTGTGATCCTTTTTAGTACAGACAACACAGAGTCATTGTGAAATGTGTGTTCTTTCACATACCACCTTATGGATCCACCAGATCGTCATTGCATGTGTGTTCTTGTCCAATCCAACCATGGACCACCAATTGTCATTGCATGTGTTGTTTCTTTATTAGTAACAAACAAACCGAGTCATTTTGCAAATGTGGGTTCTTTTCACATACCACCTATTGGATCACCATTGTCATTGCATGTGTGTTCTTTTCACATCCACCCATGGATCCACCAGTGTCATTGCATGTGTGTTCTTTTTAGTAACAACAACCAGAGTCATTTGAATGTGTGTTGTCTTCACATACCACCTATGGATCCACCAGTGTCATTGCATGTGTGTTCTTTTCAGTAACAACAACCACCAGTCATTTTGCATGTGTGTTCTTTCACATACCACCTATGGATCCACCAGTGTCATTGCATGTGTGTTCTTTTCACAATCCACCCATGGATCCACCAGTGTCATTGCATGTGTGTTCTTTTAGTAACAACAACCAGAGTCATTTTGCATGTGTGTTCTCTTCACATACCACCTATGGATCCACCAGTGTCATTGCATGTGTGTTCTTTTTAGTACACAACCAGAGTCATTTTGCATGTGTGTTCTTTTCACATACCACCTATGGATCCACCAGTGTCATTGCATGTGTGTTCTTTTCACAATCCACCCATGGATCCACCAGTGTCATTGCATGTGTGTTCTTTTTAGTACACAACCAGAGTCATTTTGCATGTGTGTTCTTTTCACATACCACCTATGGATCCACCAGTGTCATTGCATGTGTGTTCTTTTTAGTACACAACCAGAGTCATTTGCATGTGTGTTCTATTCACATACCACCTATGGATCCACCAGTGTCATTGCATGTGTGTTCTTTTCACAATCCACCCATGGATCCACCAGTGTCATTGCATGTGTGTTCTTTTTAGTAACAACAACCAGAGTCATTTGCATGTGTGTCTTTCACATACCACCGTATGGATCCACCAGTGTACATTGCATGTGTTGTTCTTTTTAGTAACAACAACCAGAGTCATTTGCATGTGTGTTCTTTTCACATAACAACCGTATGGGATCCACCAGTGTCATTGCATGTGTGTTCTTTTACTAACAACAACCAGAGTCATTTGCATGGTGTGTTCTTTCACATCCACCTATGGATCCACCAGTGTCCATTGCATGTGTGTTCTTTCACAATCCACCATGGATCCACCAGTGTCATTGCATGTGTGTTCTTTTAGTAACAACAACCAGAGTCATTTTGCATGTGTGTTCTTTCACATACCACCTATGGATCCACCAGTGTCATTGCATGTGTGTTCTTTATACAATCCACCCATGGATCACCAGTGTCATTGCATGTGTGTTCTTTTTAGTAACAACAACCAGAGTCATTTTGCATGTGTGTTCTTTTCACATACCACCTATGGATCCACCAGTGTCATTGCATGTTTGTTCTTTTCACATCCACACATGATCCACCAGTGTCATTGCATGTGTGTTCTTTTTACTAACACAACCAACCAGGTCATTGCATGTGTGTTCTTTTCACAACCCCATGGATCCACAGTGTCATTGCAGTGTGTTCTTTTTAACAACAACCGAGTCATTTTGCATGTGTGTTCTTTCACTAACCAACAGGATCCACATGTCATTGCATGTGTGTTCTTTTTTGTAACACAACCAGAGTCATTTGCATGTGTGTTCTTTCACATATACCACCTATGGATTCCACCAGTTCATGCATGTGTGTTCTTTCACAATCCACCCATGGATCCACCAGTGTCATTGCATGGTGTCCTTTTTAGTAACAACAATCAGAGTCATTTGCAGTGTGTCTTTTCACATACCACCATGGATCCCCAGGGTCTTTGCTATGTGTGTCTTTTCACAATCCACCCATGGATCCACCAGTGTCATTGATGTGTTGTTCTTTTAGTACAACAACCAGAGTCGATTTTGCATGTTGTGTTCTCTGCACATACCAAAACTATGGATCCACCCCAGTGGCATGTGCATGTGTGTTCTTTTAGTCATCAACAACCAGAGTCATTTGAAATGTGTTTTCATTCTCACATACCACCTATGGATCCACCTAAGTGCTCATTGCATGTGTGTTCATTTTCCATAATCCACCTACTGGATCCACCAGTAGTCACTTGGATTGTGTTTCTTTTTAGTAACAACAACCAGAGTCATTTTGCATGTATGTTCTTCTCACATACCACCTATGGATCCACCAGTGGTCATGCCATGTGTGTTCTTTGTCACTAACAACAACCAGCAGTCATTGCATGCTGTGTTCTTTTCACATACCACATATGGAGACTCACCAGTGTCAATTGAAAGTGTGTTCTGTCTACAATACCACACATGGATCCACCAGTGTCATTGCATGTGCTGCTTCTTTTTAGTAACAACAACCATAGTCATTTTGCATAGTGTGTTCTTCTCACATACCACCTATGGATCCACCAGTGTCATTGCATGTGTGTTCTTTTCACAATCCACCCATGGATCCACCAGTGTCATTGCATGTGTGTTCTTTTTAGTAACAACAACCAGAGTCATTTTGCATGTGTGTTCTTTTCACATACCACCTATGGATCCACCAGTGTCATTGCATGTGTGTTCTTTTCACATCCACCCATGGATCCACCAGTGTCTTGCATGTGTGTTCTTTTTAGTAACAACAACCAGAGTCATTTTGCATGTGTGTTTCTCTTCACATACCACCTATGGATCCACCAGTGTCATTGCATGTGTGTTCTTTTTAGTAACAACAACCAGAGTCATTTTGCTGTGTGTTCATTTCACATACCACCTATGGATCCACCAGTGTCATTGCATGTGTGTTCTTTTCACAATCCACCCATGGATCCACCAGGTCATTGCATGTGTGTTCTTTTTAGTAACAACACCATAGTCATTTTGCATGTGTGTTCTTTCACATACCACCTATGGATCCACCAGTGTCATTGCATGTGTGTTCTTTTTAGTAACAACAACCAGAGTCATTTTGCATGTGTGTTCTTTTCACATACCCCTATGGATCCACCAGTGTCATTGCATTGTGTGTTCTTTTCACAATCCACCCATGGATCCACCAGTGTCATTGCATGTGTGTTCTTTTAGTAACACACCATAGTCATTTTGCAGGTGTGGTCTCTTCACATACCAACCTATGGATCCACCCATTCATTGCAATGTTGTTGTTCTTTCACAATCCACCCATGGATCCACCATGTCTTGCATGTGTGTTCTTTTTAGTAACAACAACAGAGTCATTTTGCAGTGTGTTCTTTCACATACCACCTATGGATCCACCAGTGTCATTGCATGTGGTGTTCTTTTCACAATCCACCCAGTGGAGTCCACATAGTCATTGGCATGTGTGTTCTTTTAGTAACAACAACCATAGTCATTTTGCATGTGTGTTCTGTTCACATACCACCTATGGATCCACCAGTGTCATTGCATGTGTGTTCTTTTCACAATCCACCCATGGATCCACCAGTGTCATTGCATGTGTGTTCTTTTTAGTAACAACAACCAGAGTCATTTTGCAATGTGTGTTCTTCTCACATACCACCTATGGATCCACCAGTGTCATTGCATGTGTGTTCTTTTCACAATCCACCCATGGATCCACCAGTGTCATTGCATGTGTGTTCTTTTAGTAACAACAACCAGAGTCATTTGCATGTGTGTTCTTTCACATACCACCTATGGATCCACCAGTGTCATTGCATGTGTGTTCATTTCACAATCCACCTATGGATCCACCAGTGTCATTGCATGTGTGTTCTTTTAGTAACAACAACCAGAGTCATTTGCATGTGTGTTCTTTCACATACCACCTATGGATCCACCAGTGTCATTGCATGTGTGTTCTTTCACAATCCACCCATGGATCCACCAGTGTCATTGCATGTGTGTTCTTTTTAGTAACAACAACCAGAGTCATTTGCATGTGTGTTCTTTTCACATACCACCTATGGATCCACCAGTGTCATTGCATGTGTGTTCTTTTCACAATCCACCCATGGATCCACCAGTGTCATTGCATGTGTGTTCTTTTTAGTAACAACAACCAGAGTCATTTTGCATGTGTGTCTCTTCACATACCACCTATGGATCCACCAGTGTCATTGCATGTGTGTTCTTTTTAGTAACAACAACCAGAGTCATTTTGCATGTGTGTTCATTTCACATACCACCTATGGATCCACCAGTGTCATTGCATGTGTGTTCTTTTCACAATCCACCCATGGATCCACTAGAGTCATTTCATGTGTGTTCTTTTTAGTAACAACAACCATAGTCATTTTGCATGTGTGTTCTTTTCACATACCACCTACGGATCCACCAGTGTCATTGCATGTGTGTTCTTTTTCACAATCCACCCATGGATCCACCAGTGTCATTGCATGTGCTGTTCTTTTTAGTAACAACAACCAGAGTCATTTTGCATTTGTGTTCTCTTCACATACCACCTATGGCTCCACCAGTGTCATTGCATGTGTGTTCTTTTTAGTAACAACAACCAGAGTCATTTTGCATGTGTGTTCATTTCACATACCACCTATGGATCCACCAGTGTCATTGCATGTGTGTTCTTTTCACAATCCACCCATGGATCCACCAGTGTCATTGCATGTGTGTTCTTTTTAGTAACAACAACCAGAGTCATTTTGCATGTGATGTTCTCTTCACATACCACCTATGGATCCACCAGTGTCATTGCATGTGTGTTCTTTTCACTAACAACAACCAGAGTCATTGCATGTGTGTTCTTTTCACATACCACATATGGATCCACCAGTGTCATTGCATGTGTGTTCTTTTCACAATCCACCCATGGATCCACCAGTGTCATTGCATGTGTGTTCTTTTTAGTAACAACAACCAGAGTCATTTTGCATGTGTGTTCTTCTCACATACCACCTATGGATCCACCAGTGTCATTGCATGTGTGTTCTTTTCACAATCCACCCATGGATCCACCAGTGTCATTGCATGTGTGTTCTTTTTAGTAACAACAACCAGAGTCATTTTGCATGTGTGTTCTTCTCACATACCACCTATGGATCCACCAGTGTCATTGCATGTGTGTTCTTTCACATACCACCCATGGATCCACCAGTGTCATTGCATGTGTGTTCTTTTTAGTAACAACAACCAGAGTCATTTTGCATGTGTGTTCTTTCACATACCACCTATGGATCCACCAGTGTCATTGCATGTGTGTTCTTTTCACAATCCACCCATGGATCCACCAGTGTCATTGCATGTGTGTTCTTTTTAGTAACAACAACCAGAGTCATTTTGCATGTGTGTTCTCTTCACATACCACCTATGGATCCACCAGTGTCATTGCATGTGTGTTCTTTTTAGTAACAACAACCAGAGTCATTTTGCATGTGTGTTCATTTCACATACCACCTATGGATCCACCAGTGTCATTGCATGTGTGTTCTTTTCACAATCCACCCATGGATCCACCAGTGTCATTGCATGTGTGTTCTTTTTAGTAACAACAACCAGAGTCATTTTGCATGTGTGTTCTTTCACATACCACCTATGGATCCACCAGTGTCATTGCATGTGTGTTCTTTCACAATCCACCCATGGATCCACCAGTGTCATTGCATGTGTGTTCTTTTTGTAACAACCACCAGAGTCATTTTGCATGTGTGTTCTCTTCACATACCACCTATGGATCCACCAGTGTCATTGCATGTGTGTTCTTTTAGTAACAACAACCAGAGTCATTTTGCATGTGTGTTCTTTCACATACCACCTATGGATCCACCAGTGTCATTGCATGTGTGTTCTTTTCACAATCCACCCATGGATCCACCAGTGTCATTGCATGTGTGTTCTTTTTAGTAACAACAACCAGAGTCATTTTGCATGTGTGTTCTCTTCACATACCACCTATGGATCCACCAGTGTCATTGCATGTGTGTTTCTTTCACTAAACAACCAGAGTCATTGCATGTGTGTTCTTTTCACATACCACATATGGTCCACCAGTGTCATTGCATGTGTGTTCTTTTCACAATCCACCCATGGATCCACCAGTGTCATTGCATGTGTGTTCTTTTTAGTAACAACAACCAGAGTCATTTTGCATGTGTGTTCTTCTCACATACCACCTATGGATCCACCAGTGTCATTGCATGTGTGTTCTTTTCACAATCCACCCATGGATCCACCAGTGTCATTGCATGTGTGTTCTTTTTAGTAACAACAACCAGAGTCATTTTGCATGTGTGTTCTTTCACATACCACCTATGGATCCACCAGTGTCATTGCATGTGTGTTCTTTTCACAATCCACCCATGGATCCACCAGTGTCATTGCATGTGTGTTCTTTTAGTAACAACAACCAGAGTCATTTGCATGTGTGTTCTCTTCACATATCCACCTATGGATCCACCAGTGTCATTGCATGTGTGTTCTTTTTAGTAACAACAACCAGAGTCATTTTGCATGTGTGTTCATTTCACATACCACCTATGGATCCACCAGTGTCATTGCATGTGTGTTCTTTTCACAATCCACCCATGGAAACACCAGAGTTATTGCATGTGTGTTCTTTTTAGTAACAACAACCATAGTCATTTTGCATGTGTGTTCTTTTCACATACCACCTATGGATCCACCAGTGTCATTGCATGTGTGTTCTTTTAGTAACAACAACCAGAGTCATTTTGCATGTGTGTTCTTTCACATACCACCTATGGATCCACCAGTGTCATTGCATGTGTGTTCTTTTCACAATCCACCCATGGATCCACCAGTGTCATTGGCATGTGTGTTCTTTTTAGTAACAACAACCAGAGTCATTTTGCATGTGTGTTCTCTTCACATACCACCTATGGATCCACCAGTGTCATTGCATGTGTGTTCTTTTTAGTAACAACAACCAGAGTCATTGCATGTGTGTTCTTCTCACATACCACCTATGGATCCACCAGTGTCATTGCATGTGTGTTCATTTCATAATCCACCTATGGATCCACCAGTGTCATTGCATGTGTGTTCTTTTAGTAACAACAACCATAGTCATTTGCATGTGTGTTCTTCTCACATACCACCTATGGATCCACCAGTGTCATTGCATGTGTGTTCTTTTCTACAATCCACCCATGGATCCACCAGTGTCATTGCATGTGTGTTCTTTTAGTAACAACAACCAGAGTCATTTTGCATGTGTGTTCTTTTCACATACCACCTATGGATCCACCAGTGTCATTGCATGTGTGTTCTTTTCACAATCCACCCATGGATCCACCAGTGTCATTGCATGTGTGTTCTTTTAGTAACAACAACCATAGTCATTTTGCATGTGTGTTCTCTTCACATACCACCTATGGATCCACCAGTGTCAGTTGCATGTGTGTTCTTTTTAGTAACAACAACCAGAGTCATTTTGCATGTGTGTTCATTTCACATACCACCTATGGATCCACCAGTGTCATTGCATGTGTGTTCTTTTCACAATCCACCCATGGATCCACCTAGAGTCATTGCATGTGTGTTCTTTTTAGTAACAACAACCATAGTCATTTTGCATGTGTGTTCTTTTCACATACCACCTATGGATCCACCAGTGTCATTGCATGTGTGTTCTTTTCACAATCCACCCATGGATCCACCAGTGTCATTGCATGTGTGTTCTTTTTAGTAACAACAACCAGAGTCATTTTGCATGTGTGTTCTCTTCACATACCACCTATGGATCCACCAGTGTCATTGCATGTGTGTTCTTTTAGTAACAACAACCAGAGTCATTTTGCATGTGTGTTCATTTCACATACCACCTATGGATCCACCAGTGTCATTGCATGTGTGTTCTTTCACAATCCACCCATGGATCCACCAGTGTCATTGCGATGTGTGTTCTTTTTAGTAACAACAACCAGAGTCATTTTGCATGTGATGTTCTCTTCACATACCACCTATGGATCCACCAGTGTCATTGCATGTGTGTTCTTTTCACTAACAACAACCAGAGTCATTGCATGTGTGTTCTTTTCACATACCACATATGGATCCACCAGTGTCATTGCATGTGTGTTCTTTTTCACATCCACCCATGGATCCACCAGTGTCATTGCATGTGTGTTCTTTTTAGTAACAACAACCAGAGTCATTTTGCATGTGTGTTCTTTTCACATACCACCTATGGATCCACCAGTGTCATTGCATGTGTGTTCTTTTCACAATCCACCCATGGATCCACCATGTCATTGCATGTGTGTTCTTTTTAGTAACAACAACCAGAGTCATTTTGCATGTGTGTTCTTTTCACATACCACCTATGGATCCACCAGTGTCATTGCATGTGTGTTCTTTTCACAATCCACCATGGATCCACAGTGTCATTGCATGTGTGTTCTTTTTAGTAACAACAACCAGAGTCATTTTGCATGTGTGTTCTCTTCTCACATATCACCTATGGATCCCCCAGTGTCATTGCATGTGTGTTCTTTTTAGTAACAACAACCAGAGTCATTTTGCATGTGTGTTCATTTCACATACCACCTATGGATCCACCAGTGTCATTGCATGTGTGTTCTTTTCACAATCCACCCATGGATCCACCAGATGTCATTGCATGTGTGTTCTTTTTAGTAACAACAACCAGAGTCATTTTGCATGTGTGTTCTCTTCACATACCACCTATGGATCCACCAGTGTCATTGCATGTGTGTTCTTTTCACTAACAACAACCAGAGTCATTTTGCATGTGTGTTCTTTCACATACCACCTATGGATCCACCAGTGTCATTGCATGTGTGTTCTTTTCACAATCCACACATGGATCCACCAGTGTCATTGATGTGTGTTCTTTTTAGTAACAACAACCAGAGTCATTTTGCATGTGTGTTCTCTTCACATACCACCTATGGATCCACCAGTGTCATTGCATGTGTGTTCTTTTTAGTAACAACAACCAGAGTCATTTTGCATGTGTGTTCTTCTCACATACCACCTATGGATCCACCAGTGTCATTGCATGTGTGTTCATTTCACAATCCACCCTATGGATCCACCAGTGTCATTGCATGTGTGTTCTATTTAGTAACAACAACCATAGTCATTTCGCATGTGTGTTCTTCTCACATACCACCTATGGATCCACCAGTGTCATTGCATGTGTGTTCTTTCTACAATCCACCCATGGATCCACCAGTGTCATTGCATGTGTGTTCTTTTTAGTAACAACAACCAAAGTCATTTGCATGTGTGTTCTACTCACATACCACCTATGGATCCACCAGTGTTATTGCATGTGTGTTCTTTTCACAATCCACCCATGGGTCCACCAGTGTCATTGCATGTGTGTTCTTTTTAGTAACAACAACCAGAGTCATTTTGCATGTGTGTTCTTTTCACATACCACCTATGGATCCACCAGTGTCATTGCATGTGTGTTCTGTTCACAATCCACCCATGGCTCGACCAGTGTCATTGCATGTTTGTTCTTTTTAGTAACAACAACCAGAGTCATTTTGCATGTGTGTTCTCTTCACATACCACCTATGGATCCACCAGTGTCATTGCATGTGTGTTCTTTTCACAATCCACCCATGGATCCACCAGTGTCATTGCATGTGTGTTCTTTTTAGTAACAACAACCAGAGTCATTTTGCATGTGTGTTCTTTTCACATACCACCTATGGATCCACCAGTGTCATTGCATGTGTGTTCTTTTCACAATCCACCCATGGATCCACCAGTGTCATTGCATGTGTGTTCTTTTAGTAACAACAACCAGAGTCATTTTGCATGTGTGTTCTCTTCACATACCACCTATGGATCCACCAGTGTCATTGCATGTGTGTTCTTTTCACTAACAACAACCAGAGTCATTGCATGTGTGTGTCTTTCACATACCACATATGGATCCACCAGTGTCATTGCATGTGTGTTCTTTTCACAATCCACCCATGGATCCACCAGTGTCATTGCATGTGTGTTCTTTTTAGTAACAACAACCAGAGTCATTTTGCATGTGTGTTCTTCTCACATACCACCTATGGATCCACCAGTGTCATTGCATGTGTGTTCTTTCACATACCACATATGGATCCACTAGTGTCATTGCATGTGTGTTCTTTTTAGTAACAACAACCAGAGTCATTTGGCATGTGTGTTCATTTCACATACCACCTATGGATCCCCTAGTGTCATTGCATGTGTGTTCTTTTCACAATCCACCCATGGATCCACCAGTGTCATTGCATGTGTGTTCTTTTTAGTAACAACCAGAGTCATTTTGCATGTGTGTTTCTCTTCACATACCACCTATGGATCCACCAGTGTCATTGCATGTGTGTTCTTTTAGTAACAACAACCAGAGTCGTTTGCATGTGTGTTCATTTCACATACCACCTATGGATCCACCAGTGTCATTGCATGTGTGTTCTTTTCACAATCCACCCATGGATCCACTAGAGTCATTTCATGTGTGTTCTTTTTAGTAACAACAACCATAGTCATTGTGCATGTGTGGTCTTTCACATACCACCTACGGATCCACCAGTGTCATTGCATGTGTGTTCTTTTCACAATCCACCCATGGATCCACCAGTGTCATTGCATGTGTGTTCTTTTTAGTACAACAACCAGAGTCATTTTGCATTTGTGTTCTCTTCACATACCACCTATGGATCCACCAGTGTCATTGCATGTGTGTTCTTTTAGTAACAACAACCAGAGTCATTTGCATGTGTGTTCATTTCACATACCACCTATGGATCCACCAGTGTCATTGCATGTGTGTTCTTTTCACAATCCACCCATGGATCCACCTAGTGTCATTGCATGTGTGTTCTTTTAGTAACAACAACCAGAGTCTTTGCATGTGTGTTCTTGTCACACCCCTATGGATCCACCAGTGTCATGCACGTGTGTTCTCTTTCACATACCACCTATGGATCCACCAGTTGTCATTGCATGTGTGTTGTTTTAGTAACAACACAAGAGTCATTTTGCATGTGTGTTCTTTTCACATACACCTATGGATCCACAGTGTCATTGCATGTGTGTTCTTTTCACTAATCCACCCATGGATCCACCAGTGTCATTGCATGTGTGTTCTTTTTAGTAACAACAACCAGAGTCATTTTGCATGTGTGTTCTCTTCACATACCACCTATGGATCCACCAGTGTCATTGCATGTGTGTTCTTTTCACTAAAACAACCTAGAGTCATTGCATGTGTGTTCTTTCACATACCACATATGGATCCACCACTGTCATTGCATGTGTGTTCTTTCACAATCCACCCATGGATCCACCAGTGTCATTGCATGTGTGTTCTTTTTAGTAACAACAACCACAGTCATTTTGCATGTGTGTTCTTCTCACATACCACCTATGGATCCACCAGTGTCATTGCATGTGTGTTCTTTTCACAATACCACCTATGGATCCACTAGTGTCATTGCATGTGTGTTCTTTTAGTAACAACAACCAGAGTCATTTGGCATGTGTGTTCATTTCACATACCACCTATGGATCCACCAGTGTCATTGCATGTGTGTTTTTTTCACAATCCACCCATGGATCCACCAGTGTCATTGCATGTGTGTTCTTTTAGTAACAACCAAGAGTCATTTTGCATGTGTGTTCTCTTCACATACCACCTATGGATCCACCAGTGTCATTGCATGTGTGTTCTTTTTAGTAACAACAACCAGAGTCATTTTGCATGTGTGTTCATTTCACATACCACCTATGGATCCACCAGTGTCATTGCATGTGTGTTCTTTTCACAATCCACCCATGGATCCACTAGAGTCATTTCATGTGTGTTCTTTTAGTAACAACAACCATAGTCATTTTGCATGTGTGTTCTTTTCACATACCACCTACGGATCCACCAGTGTCATTGCATGTGTGTTCTTTTCACAATCCACCCATGGATCCACCAGTGTCATTGCATGTGTGTTCTTTTTAGTAACAACAACCAGAGTCATTTTGCATTTGTGTTCTCTTCACATACCACCTATGGATCCACCAGTGTACATTGCATGTGTGTTCTTTTTAGTAACAACAACCAGAGTCATTTTGCATGTGTGTTCATTTCACATACCACCTATGGATCCACCAGTGTCATTGCATGTGTGTTCTTTCACAATCCACCCATGGATCCACCAGTGTCATTGCGTGTGTGTTCTTTTTAGTAACAACAACCAGAGTCATTTTGCAGTATGTTCTCTTCACATACCACCTATGGATCCACCAGTGTCATTGCATGTGTGTTCTTTTCACTAAAACAACCAGAGTCATTGCATGTGTGTTCTTTTCACATACCACATATGGATCCACCAGTGTCATTGCATGTGTGTTCTTTTCACAATCCACCCATGGATCCACCAGTGTCATTGCATGTGTGTTCTTTTTCGTAACAACAACCAGAGTCATTTTGCATGTGTGTTCTTCTCACATACCACTATGGATCCACCAGTGTCATTGCATGTGTGTTCTTTTCACAATCCACCCATGGATCCACCAGTGTCATTGCATGTGTGTTCTTTTAGTAACAACAATAGAGTCATTTTTCATGTGTGTTCTTTTCACATACCACCTATGGATCCATCCAGTGTCATTGCATGTGTGTTCTTTTCACAATCCACCCATGGATCCACCAGTGTCATTGCATGTGTGTTCTTTTTAGTAACAACAACCAGAGTCATTTTGCATGTGTGTCTCTTCACATACCACCTATGGATCCACCAGTGTCATTGCATGTGTGTTCTTTTTAGTAACAACAACCAGAGTCATTTTGCATGTGTGTTCATTTCACATACCACCTATGGATCCACCAGTGTCATTGCATGTGTGTTCTTTTCACAATCCACCCATGGATCCACCAGTGTCATTGCATGTGTGTTCTTTTTAGTAACAACAACCAGAGTCATTTTGCATGTGTGTTCTCTTCACATACCACCTATGGATCCACCAGTGTCATTGCATGTGTGTTCTTTTTAGTAACAACAACCAGAGTCATTTGCATGTGTGTTCTTTTCACATACCACCTATGGATCCACCAGTGTCATTGCATGTGTGTTCTTTTCACAATCCACCCATGGATCCACTAGAGTCATTGCATGTGTGTTCTTTTTAGTAACAACAACCATAGTCATTTTGCATGTGTGTTCTTTTCAACATACCACCTATGGATCCACCAGTGTCATTGCATTGTGTGTTGCTTTTAACAATCCACCCATGGATCCACCAGTGTCATTGCATGTGTGTTCTTTTTAGTAACAACAACCAGAGTCATTTTGCATGTGTGTTCTCTTCACATACACCTATGGATCCACCAGTGTCATTGCATGTGTGTTCTTGTTAGTAACAACAACCAGAGTCATTTTGCATGTGTGTTCTTTCACATACCACCTATGGATCCACCAGTGTCATTGCAGTGTGTGCTATTTCACAATCCACCCATTGGATCCACCAGTGTCATTGCAGCGTGTGTGTTCTTTTTAGTACAACAACCAAACAGAGTCCATTTTGCATGTGTGTTCCTTCTCAAATACCACCTATGATCCACCCAGTGTCATTGCATGTGTGTTCTTATTTCACTAACACAACCAGAGTCATTTGCATGTGTGTTCTTTCACATACCAACTATGGATCCCACCAGTGTCATTGCAATGTGTGTATTCTCTTACAGATACCACCCATGGATCCACCAGTGTCTTGCATGTTGGTGTTCTTTTCACAATCCACACATGGATCCACCAGTGTCATTGCATGTGTGTTCTTTTTAGTAACAACAACCAGAGTCATTTTGCATGTGTGTTCTCTTCACATACCACCTATGGATCCACCAGTGTCATTGCATGTGTGTTCTTTTTAGTAACACAACCAGAGTCATTTTTGCATGTGTGTTCTTTTCACATACACACCTATGGATCCACCAGTGTCATTGCATGTGTGTTCTTTTCACAATCCACCTATGTCCACCAGTGTCATTGCATGTGTGTTCTTTTTAGTAACAACAACCAGAGTCATTTTGCATGTGTGTTCTTCTCACATACCACCTATGGATCCACCAGTGTCATTGCATGTGTGTTCTTTCACAATCCACCCATGGATCCACCAGTGTCATTGCATGTGTGTTCTTTTTAGTAACAACAACCAGAGTCATTTTGCATGTGTGTTCTTTTCACATACCACCTATGGATCCACCAGTGTCATTGCATGTGTGTTCTTTTCACAATCCACCCATGGATCCACCAGTGTCATTGCATGTGTGTTCTTTTTAGTAACAACAACCAGAGTCATTTTGCATGTGTGTTCTCTTCACATACCACCTATGGATCCACCAGTGTCATTGCATGTGTGTTCTTTTTAGTAACAACAACCAGAGTCATTTTGCATGTGTGTTCATTTCACATACCACCTATGGATCCACCAGTGTCATTGCATGTGTGTTCTTTTCACAATCCACCCATGGATCCACTAGAGTCATTTCATGTGTGTTCTTTTTAGTAACAACAACCATAGTCATTTTGCATGTGTGTTCTTTTCACATACCACCTACTGGATCCACCAGTGTCATTGCATGTGTGTTCTTTTCACAATCCACCCATGGATCCACCAGTGTCATTGCATGTGTGTTCTTTTTAGTAACAACAACCAGAGTCATTTTGCATTTGTGTTCTCTTCACATACCACCTATGGATCCACCAGTGTCATTGCATGTGTGTTCTTTTTAGTAACAACAACCAGAGTCATTTTGCATGTGTGTTCATTTCACATACCACCTATGGATCCACCAGTGTCATTGCATGTGTGTTCTTTTCACAATCCACCCATGGATCCACCAGTGTCATTGCGTGTGTGTTCTTTTTAGTAACAACAACCAGAGTCATTTTGCATGTATGTTCTCTTCACATACCACCTATGGATCCACCAGTGTCATTGCATGTGTGTTCTTTTCACTAAAACAACCAGAGTCATTGCATGTGTGTTCTTTTCACATACCACATATGGATCCACCAGTGTCATTGCATGTGTGTTCTTTTCACAATCCACCCATGGATCCACCAGTGTCATTGCATGTGTGTTCTTTTTAGTAACAACAACCAGAGTCATTTGCATGTGTGTTCTTCTCACATACCACCTATGGATCCACCAGTGTCATTGCATGTGTGTTCTTTTCACAATCCACCCATGGATCCACCAGTGTCATTGCATGTGTGTTCTTTTGTAGTAACAACAACCAGAGTCATTTTGCATGTGTGTTCTTTCACATACCACCTATGGATCCACCAGTGTCATTGCATGTGTGTTCTTTTCACAATCCACCCATGGATCCACCAGTGTCATTGCATGTGTGTTCTTTTTAGTAACAACAACCAGAGTCATTTTGCATGTGTGTTCTCTTCACATACCACCTATGGATCCACCAGTGTCATTGCATGTGTGTTCTTTTTAGTAACAACAACCAGAGTCATTTTGCATGTGTGTTCATTTCACATACCACCTATGGATCCACCAGTGTCATTGCATGTGTGTTCTTTTCACAATCCACCCATGGATCCACCAGTGTCATTGCATGTGTGTTCTTTTTAGTAACAACAACCAGAGTCATTTTGCATGTGTGTTCTCTTCACATACCACCTATGGATCCACCAGTGTCATTGCATGTGTGTTCTTTTCACTAACAACAACCAGAGTCATTTGCATGTGTGTTCTTTTCACATACCACCTATGGATCCACCAGTGTCATTGCATGTGTGTTCTTTTCACAATCCACCCATGGATCCACCAGTGTCATTGCATGTGTGTTCTTTTTAGTAACAACAACCAGAGTCATTTTTGCATGTGTGTTCTCTTCACATACCACCTATGGATCCACCAGTGTCATTGCATGTGTGTTCTTTTAGCTAACAACAACCAGAGTCATTTGCATGTGTGTTCTTTCACATACCACATATGGATCCACCAGTGTCATTGCATGTGTGTTCTTTCACTAATCCACCTATGGATCCACCAGTGTCATTACATGTGTGTTCTATTTAGTAACAAACAACCATAGTCATTTGCATGTGTGTTCTTCTCACATACCACCTATGGATCCACCAGTGTCATTGCATGTGTGTTCTTTCTACAATCCACCCATGGATCCACCAGTGTCATTGCATGTGTGTTCTTTTAGTAACAACAACCAAAGTCATTTTGCATGTGTGTTCTACTTCACATACCACCTATGGATCCACCAGTGTCATTGCATGTGTGTTCTTTTCACTACAACACCAAGTCTCAGTGGCTTCCATTATGTCCATCAGTGTTTGCATGTGTGTTTTTCCCTTATGGATCACCGTGTCATTGCATGTGTGTTCTTTTACATAACAACATGGACAGTGTCATTGCATGTGTGTTCTTTCACAACCACTATGGATCCCACAGTGTCATTGCCTGTGTGTTTTCTTTTTAGTAACTAACAGCCAGAGTTCATTTAGCATGTGTGACGCTTCACATACCACCTATGGATCCACAGTGTCATTGAATGTGTGTTGATTTCAAGAATCCACACAGTGGATCCACCAGTGTCATGGAGTGTTTTCTTTTTAGTAACAACAACCAGAGTCATTTGCATGTGTGTTCTTTTCCATACCACCTAAGGATCCACCAGTGTATTGCAGTGTGTCTTTTCAGCATTCAACCCATGGATCCACACAGTGGCTATTACATGTGTGTTCTTTTTAGTAACAACAACCAGAGTCATTTTGCATGTGTGTTCTTCTTCACATACCACCTATGATCCACCAGTGTCATTGCATGTGTGTTCCTTTACACTAAACAACCTAGAGTCATGGCATGGTGTGTTCTGTCTTCACATACCACATTAGGGATACCACCACTGTCATTGCATGTGTGTTTCTTTTCACAATCCACCCATGGATCCACCAGTGTCATGCATGTGTGTTCTTTTTAGTAAACAACAACCATATCATTTGCATGTGTGGTCTTTTTCACATACCACCACGGATCCACCAGTGTCATTGCATGTGTGTTCTTTACAATCACCCTGGATCCACCAGTGTCATTGCAGTGTGTTCTTTTTAGTAACAACAACAGAGTCATTTTGCATGTGTCTCTTCACATACCACCTATGGATACACCCAGAGTGGACATTGCATGTGGTTCTTTTAGTAACAAACAAGAG
The DNA here is from genome assembly GCA_910589775.1 of Avena eriantha. Lineage (NCBI taxonomy): Eukaryota > Viridiplantae > Streptophyta > Magnoliopsida > Poales > Poaceae > Avena > Avena eriantha. The sequence goes on from CAJUXJ010002252.1 coordinate 17,984, forward strand.
TCATTTTGAATGTGTGTTCATTTCACATACCTCCTATGGATCCACCAGTGTCATGCATGTGTTCTTTTCACAATCCACCCATGGATCCACCAGTGTCATTGCATGTGTGTTCTTTTTAGTAACAACAACCAGAGTCATTTTGCATGTGTGTTCTCTTTCACATACCACCTATGGATCCACCAGTGTCATTGCATGTGGTTCTTTTCACAATCCACCCATGGATCCACTAGTGTCATTGCATGTGTGTTCTTTTTAGTAACAACACCAGAGTCATTTTGCATGTGTGTTTCTTCACATACCACCTATGGATCCACCAGTGTCATTGCATGTGTGTTCTTTTTAGTAACAACAACCAGAGTCATTTGCATGTGTGCTTCGTTTGCACATACCACATATGGATCCACCAGTAGTCATTGGCATGTGTGCTTCTTTCACAATAACACACCAGAGTCGTTGCATGTGTGTTCATTTTCACATAACCACAATATGATCCACCCGTCATTGTCATGTGTGTTCTTTTTTAGAAACACAAGCCAGAGTCATTTTGCATGTGTGTTTCTTCTCCCATACCACCTAATGGATCCACCAAGTGTCATTGCATGTGTGTTCTTTTCACTAAACAACCAGAGTCATTGCATGTGTGTTCTTTTCACATACCACATATGGATCCACCAGTGTCATTGCATGTGTGTTCTTTTCACAATCCACCCATGGATCCACCAGTGTCATTGCATGTGTGTTCTTTTTAGTAACAACAACCAGAGTCATTTTGCATGTGTGTTCTTCTCACATACCACCTATGGATCCACCAGTGTCATTGCATGTGTGTTCTTTTCACAATCCACCCATGGATCCACCAGTGTCATTGCATGTGTGTTCTTTTTAGTAACAACAACCAGAGTCATTTTTCATGTGTGTTCTTTTCACATACCACCTATGGATCCACCAGTGTCATTGCATGTGTTTCTTTTCACAATCCACCCATGGATCCACCAGTGTCATTGCATGTGTGTTCTTTTTAGTACAACAACCAGAGTCATTTTGCATGTGTGTCTCTTTCACATACCACCTATGGATCCACCAGTGTCATTGCATGTGTGTTCTTTTCACAATCCACCCATGGATCCACCAGTGTCATTGCATGTGTGTTCTTTTTAGTAACAACAACCAGAGTCATTTTGCATGTGTGTTCTCTTCACATACCACCTATGGATCCACCAGTGTCATTGCATGTGTGGTTCTTTTTAGTAACAACAACCAGAGTCATTTTGCATGTGTGTTATTTCACATACCACCTATGGATCCACCAGTGTCATTGCATGTGTGTTCTTTTCACAATCCACCCATGGATCCACCAGTGTCATTGCATGTGTGTTCTTTTTAGTAACAACAACCAGAGTCATTTTGCATGTGTGTTCTCTTCACATACCACCTATGGATCCACCAGTGTCATTGCATGTGTGTTCTTTTCACTAACAACAACCAGAGTCATTGCATGTGTGTTCTTTTCACATACCACATATGGATCCACCAGTGTCATTGCATGTGTGTTTCTCTTCACGAATCCACCATGGATCCACCAGTGTCATTGCATGTGTGTTCTTTTTAGTAACAACAACCAGAGTCATTTTGCATGTGTGTTTCTCTTCACGTACCACCTATGGATCCACCAGGTGTATTGCATGTGTGTTCTTTTCACAATCCACACATGAGCCACCAGTGTCATTGGGCGTGTGTTCTGTTTTAGTAACACACCAGAGTCATTTGCATGTGTGTTCTTTTCATACACAACCATGTATGGATGTCCACATAATGTCATTGCATGTGGTTCTTTTTCTACACTATGGATCCACCATTTGCAGTTGTTTTTTCACAATCCACCAGGAGTCCAATGTCATGCATGTGTGTTCTTTTTACATCCACACCATGAGTCACATGTCATTGCATGTGTGTCTCTTCACATACCACCCATGGATCCACCAGTGTCATTGCATGTGTGTTCTTTTTAGTAACAACAACCAGAGTCATTTTGCATGTGTGTTCTTTTCACACACCATGGATCCACCAGTGTCATTGCATGTGTGTTCTTTTCACAATCCACCCATGGATCCACCTAGTGTCATTGCATGTGTGTTCTTTTTAGTAAAACAACCAGAGTCATTTTGCATGTGTGTTCTTTTCACATACCACCTATGGATCCACCAGTGTCATTGCATGTGTGTTCTTTTCACAATCCACCCATGGATCCACCAGTGTCATTGCATGTGTGTTCTTTTTAGTAACAACAACCAGTCATTTTGCATGTGTGTTCTCTTCACATACCACCTATGGATCCACCAGTGTCATTGCATGTGTGTTCTTTCACAATCCACCCATGGATCCACCAGTGTCATTGCGTGTGTGTTCTTTTTAGTAAAAGAATAACCAGAGTCATTTTGCATGTATGTTCTCTTCACATACCACCTATGGATCCACCAGTGTCATTGCAATTGTGTTCTTTTTAGTAACAAACAACCAGAGTCATTTGCATGTGTGTTCATTTCACATACCACCTATGGATCCACTAGTGTCATTGCATGTGGGTTCTTTTCACAATCCACCCATGGATCCACCAGTGTCATTGCATGTGTGTTCTTTTTAGTAACAACACCAGAGTCATTTGGCATGTGTGTTCTCTTCACATACCACCTATGGATCCACCAGTGTCATTGCAGTGTGTTCTTTTTAGTAACACCAGAGTCATTGAAATGTGTGTTTTTCTCACATACCACCTATGGATCCACCATAGTGTCATTGCATTGTGTGTTCATTGCATTAATCACACCTATGGATCACTAGTGTCATTGCATGTGTGTGTCTTTTAGTTAGTAACAACAACCTAGAGTCATTTGCATGTGTTGTTCTTTTCACATACCACCTATGATCACCAGTGTCATTGCATGTGTGTTGTTTTCACAATCCACCCATGGATCACCAGTGTCATTGCATGTGTGTTCTTTTCACAATCACCATGGATCCACTAGTGTCATTGCATGTGTGTTATTTTAAGTAAACAACAACCAGAGTCATTTGCAGTTGTGTGGCTCTTCAAATCCCACCTATGGATCCACCACTGTCATTGAATGTGTGTTCTAGGTGTGTTCTTTAGTAACAACACACCAGAGTCATTTTGCATGTGCTGTTTCTCTTCACATACCACCTATGGATCCACCAGTGTCATGCAATGTGTGTATTTTCCCTACAATCAACCCATGGAGTCCACCAGTGTCATTTGCGTGTGTGTTCTTTTCACAGTACCACATATGGATCCCCGAGTGTCCTTTGCATTTGTAATATTTTTCACACATCCGACCCTAGTGGATCCCACCAGTGTCCATGGCCATGGGTGTTCCTTTTGACTTAACACACTAGAGTCATTGGACATGTGTGATCTCTTACATATACACCTAATGGATCCACCAGTGTCATGCATGTGTGTTCTTTTCCAAACAATCCACCCATGGATCCACCAGGTGTCATGCATGTGTGTTCTTTTAGTACCAACAACCAGAGTCATTTTTTCATGTTGTCTGTGTCTTTCTCACATTACCACCTATGGATCCACCAGTGTCATTGCATTGTGTTCTTTTCACAATCCACCACCCATGGATCCACCAGTGTCATTGCATGTGGTTTCTTTTTAGTAACAACAACCAGAGTCATTTTTCATGTGTGTTCTTTTCACATACCACCTATGGATCCACCAGTGTCATTGCATGTGTTTTCTTTTC
>CAJUXJ010002254.1:0-40053 GCA_910589775.1 Avena eriantha
CACAAACCACACATGGATCAACCACTAGAGTCATTGCATGTGTGTTGTTCCACAAACCACACATGGATCGACCACTAGAGTCATTGCATGTATGTGTGCTTTTCCACAGACCAGACATGGATCCACCACTAGAGTCATTGCATGTGTATTCTTATACTAAAACCAACACTAGAGGCATTGCATGTGTGTTCTTTCCACAAACCACACATGGATCAACCAGTGGTCATTGCATGTGTGTTCTTTTCCACAAACCACACATGGATCCACCAGTGGTCATTACATGTGTGTTATATCCACAAACCACTCCTGGATCCACCACTGTCATTGCATGTGTGTTCTTTCCACAAACCACACATGGATCAACCACTAGGGTCATTGCATGTGTGTTCTTATACTAAAACCAACAAATGGATCAACCAGTGGTCATTGCATGTGGGTTCTTTTCCATAAACCACTTATGGATCCATTACAGTCATTGCATGTGTGTTATTTCCACAAACCACACATGGATCAACCACTAGAGTCATTGCATGTGTGTTATTTCCACAAACCACACATGGATCGACCACTAGAGTCATTGCATCTGTGTGTTCTTTTCCACAAACAACACATCGATCCACCACTAGAGTCATTGCATGAGTGTTCTTATACTAAAACCAACACTAGAGTCATTGCATGTGTGTTCTTTCCACGAACCACACATGGATCAACCAGTGGTCATTGTATGTGTGTTCTTTTCCACAAACCACACATGGATGCACCAGTGGTCATTGCATGTGTGTTCTATCCACAAACCACACATGGATCCACCACTGTCATTCCATGTGTGTTCTTTCCACAAACCACACATGGATCAACCACTAGAGTCATTGTATGTGTGTTCTTATACTAAAACCAACAAATGGATACCCCAGTGGTCATTGCATGTGGGTTATTTTCCATAAACCACTTGTGGATCCATTAGAGTCATTGCATGTATGTTAATTCCACAAACCACACGTGGATCAACCACTAGAGTCATTGCATGTGTGTTATTTCCACAAATCACACATGGATCGACCACTAGAGTCATTGCATGTGTGTGTTCTTTTCCACAAACCACACATAGATCCACCACTAGAGTCATTGCATGTGTGTTCTTATACTAAAACCAACACTAGAGTCATTGCATGTGTGTTATTTCCACAAACCACACATGGATCAACCAGTGGTTATTGTATGTGTGTTCTTTTCCACAAACCACACATGGATCCACCAGTGGTCATTGCATGTGTGCTCTATCCACAAACCACACATGGATCCACCACTGTCATTCATGTGTGTTCTTTCCACAAACCACACATGGATCAACCACTAGAGTCTTTGCATGTGTGTTCTTATACTAAAACCAACAAATGGATCAACCACTGGTCATTGCATGTAGGTTTTTTCGATAAACCACTTATGGATCCATTAGAGTCATTGCATGTGTTTTAATTCCACAAACCACACATGGATCAACCACTAGAGTCATTGCATGTGTGTTATTTCCACAAACCACACATGGATCGACCACTAGAGTCAATGCATATGTGTGTTCTTTTCCACAAAACACACATCGATCCACCACTAGAGTCATTGCATGAGTGTTCTTATACTAAAACCAACACTAGAGTCATTGCATGTGTGTTCTTTCCACAAACCACACATGGATCAACCAGTGGTCATTGTATGTGTGTTCTTTTCCACAAACCACACATGGATCCACCAGTGGTCATTGCATGTTTGTTCTATCCACAAACCACACATGGATCCACCACTATCATTCATGTGTGTTCTTTCCACAAACCACACATGGATCAACCACTAGAGTCATTGCATGTGTGTTCTTATACTAAAACCAACAAACGGATCAACCACTCGTCATTGCATGTGGCTACTTTTCCATAAACCACTTATGGATCCATTAGAGTCATTGCATGTTTTTTAATTCCACAAACCACACATGGATCAACCACTAGAGTCATTGCATGTGTGTTATTTCCACAAACCACACATGGATCGACCACTAGAGTCATTGCATGTGTGTGTTCTTTTCCACAAATCACACATGGATCCACCACTAGAGTCATTGCATGTGTGTTCTTATACTAAAACCAACACTAGAGTCATTGCATGTGTATTATTTCCACAAACCACACATGGATCAACCACTGGTCATTGCATGTGGGTTCTTTTCCATAAACCACTTATGGATCCATTATAGTCATTGCATGTGTATTATTCCACAAACCACACATGGACCAACCACTAGAGTCATTGCATGTGTGTTATTTCCACAAACCACACATGGATCGACCACTAGAGTCATTGCATGTATGTGTGCTTTTCCACAGACCAGACATGGATCCACCACTAGAGTCATTGCATGTGTATTCTTATACTAAAACCAACACTAGAGTCATTGCATGTGTGTTCTTTCCACAAACCACACATGGATCAACCAGTGGTCATTGCATGTGTGTTCTTTTCCACAAACCACACATGGATCCACCAGTGGTCATTACATGTGTGTTATATCCACAAACCACTCCTGGATCCACCACTGTCATTGCATGTGTGTTCTTTCCACAAACCACACATGGATCCACCACTAGGGTCATTGCATGTGTGTTCTTATACTAAAACCAACAAATGGATCAACCAGTGGTCATTGCATGTGGGTTCTTTTCCATAAACCACTTATGGATCCATTACAGTCATGGCATGTGTGTTATTTCCACAAACCACACATGGATCAACCACTAGAGTCATTGCATGTGTGTTATTTCCACAAACCACACATGGATCGACCACTAGAGTCATTGCATCTGTGTGTTCTTTTCCACAAACCACACATCGATCCACCACTAGAGTCATTGCATGAGTGTTCTTATACTAAAACCAACACTAGAGTCATTGCATGTGTGTTCTTTCCACGAACCACACATGGATCAACCAGTGGTCATTGTATGTGTGTTCTTTTCCACAAACCACACATGGATGCACCAGTGGTCATTGCATGTGTGTTCTATCCACAAACCACACATGGATCCACCACTGTCATTCCATGTGTGTTCTTTCCACAAACCACACATGGATCAACCACTAGAGTCATTGCATGTGTGTTCTTATACTAAAACCAACAAATGGATACCCCAGTGGTCATTGCATGTGGGTTATTTTCCATAAACCACTTGTGGATCCATTAGAGTCATTGCATGTATGTTAATTCCACAAACCACACGTGGATCAACCACTAGAGTCATTGCATGTGTGTTATTTCCACAAATCACACATGGATCGACCACTAGAGTCATTGCATGTGTGTGTTCTTTTCCACAAACCACACATAGATCCACCACTAGAGTCATTGCATGTGTGTTCTTATACTAAAACCAACACTAGAGTCATTGCATGTGTGTTATTTCCACAAACCACACATGGATCAACCAGTGGTTATTGTATGTGTGTTCTTTTCCACAAACCACACATGGATCCACCAGTGGTCATTGCATGTGTGCTCTATCCACAAACCACACATGGATCCACCACTGTCATTCATGTGTGTTCTTTCCACAAACCACACATGGATCAACCACTAGAGTCTTTGCATGTGTGTTCTTATACTAAAACCAACAAATGGATCAACCAGTGGTCATTGCATGTGAGTTCTTTTCGATAAACCACTTATGGATCCATTAGAGTCATTGCATGTGTGTTATTTGCACAAACCACACATGGATCAACCACTAGAGTCATTGCATGTATGTTCTTTCCACAAACCACACATGGATCGACCACTAGAGTCATTGCATGTGTGTGTTCTTTTCCACGAAGCACACATGGATCCACCACTAGAGTCATTGCATGTGTGGTCTTATACTAAAACCAACACTAGAGTCATTGCATGTGTATTATTTCCACAAACCACACATGGATCAACCACTGGTCATTGCATGTGGGTTCTTTTCCATAAACCACTGATGGATCCATTATAGTCATTGCATGTGTGTTATTTCCACAAACCACACATGGATCAACCACTAGAGTCATTGCATGTGTGTTATTTGCACAAACCACACTTGGATCGACCACTAGAGTCATTGCATGTATGTGTTCTTTTCCACAGACCACACATGGATCCACCACTAGAGTCACTGCATGTGTGTTCTTATACTAAAACCAACACTAGAGTCATTGCATGTGTGTTCTTTCCACAAACCACACATGGATCAACCAGTGGTATTGCATGTGTGTTCTTTTCCACAAACCACACATGGATCCACCAGTGGTCATTGCATGTGTGTTCTATCCACAAACCACACATGGATCCACCACTGTCATTCCATGTGTGTTCTTTCCACAAACCACACATGGATCAACCACTAGAGTCATTGCATGTGCGTTCTTATACTAAAACCAACAAATGGATCACCCAGTGGTCATTGCATGTGGGTTCTTTTCCATCAACCACTTATGGATCCATAAGAGTCATTGCATGTGTGTTAATTCCACAAACCACACATGGATCAACCACTAGAGTCATTGCATGTGTGTGATTTCCACAAAACACACATGGATCGACCACTAGAGTCATTGCATGTGTGTGTTATTTTCCACAAACCACACATGGATCCACCACTAGAGTCATTGCATGTGTGTTCTTATACTAATACCAACACTAGAGTCATTGCATGTGTATTATTTCCACAAACCACACATGGATCAACCACTAGAGTCACTGCATGTGTGTTTTTTTTCCACAAACCACACATGGATCGACCACTAGAGTCATTGCATGTGTGTTATTTCCACAAACCACACATGGATCGACCACTAGAGTCATTGCATGTGTGTTCTTATACTAAAACTAGCACTAGAGTCATTGCATATGTGTGTTCTTTTCCACAAACCACACATGGATCCACCACTAGAGTCATTGCATGAGTGGTCATTGTATGTGTGTTCTTTTCCACAAACCACACATGGATCCACCAGTGGTCATTGCATGTGTGTTCTATCCACAAACCACACATGGATCCACCACTGTCATTCCATGTGTGTTCTTTCCACAAACCACACATGGATCAACCACTAGTCATTGCATGTGTGTTCTTATACTAAAACCAACAAATGGATCAACCAGTGGTCATTGCATGTGTGTGTTCTTTTCCACAAACCACACATGGATCCACCACTAGAGTCGTTGCATGTGTGTTCTTATACTAAAACCAACACTAGAGTCATTGCATGGGTGTTATTTCCACAAAACACACATGGATCAACCACTAGAGTCACTGCATGTGTGTTTTTTTTCCACAAACCACACATGGATCGACCACTAGAGTCATTGCATGTGTGTTTTTTCCACAAACCACACATGGATCGACCACTAGAGTCATTGCATGTGTGTTCTTATACTAAAACTAGCACTAGAGTCATTGCATATGTGTGTTCTTTTCCACAAACCACACATCGATCCACCACTAGAGTCATTGCATGAGTGGTCATTGTATGTGTGTTCTTTTCCACAAACCACACATGGATCCACCAGTGGTCATTGCATGTGTGTTCTATCCACAAACCACACATGGATCCACCACTGTCATTCCATGTGTGTTCTTTCCACAAACCACACATGGATCAACCACTAGTCATTGCATGTGTGTTCTTATACTAAAACCAACAAATGGATCAACCAGTGGTCATTGCATGTGTGTGTTCTTTTCCACAAACCACACATGGATCCACCACTAGAGTCGTTGCATGTGTGTTCTTATACTAAAACCAACACTAGAGTCATTGCATGGGTGTTATTTCCACAAAACACACATGGATCAACCACTAGAGTCACTGCATGTGTGTTTTTTTCCACAAACCACACATGGATCGACCACTAGAGTCATTGCATGTGTGTTTTTTCCACAAACCACACATGGATCGACCACTAGAGTCATTGCATGTGTGTTCTTATACTAAAACTAGCACTAGAGTCATTGCATATGTGTGTTCTTTTCCATAAACCACACATCGATCCACCACTAGAGTCATTGCATGAGTGGTCATTGTATATGTGTTATTTTCCACAAACCACACATGGATCCACCAGTGGTCATTGCATGTGTGTTCTATCCACAAACCACACATGGATCCACCACTGTCATTCCATGTGTGTTCTTTCCACAAACCACAGATGGATCAACCACTAGAGTCATTGCATGTGTGTTCTTATACTAAAACCAACAAATGGATCAACCAGTGGTCATTGCATGTGGGTTCTTTTCCATAAACCACTTATGGATCCATTAGAGTCATTGCATGTGTGTTTACTCCACAAACCACACATGGATCAACCACTAGAGTCATTGCATGTGTGTTATTTCCACAAACCACACCTGGATCCACCACTAGAGTCATTGCATGTGTGTGTTCTTTTCCACAAACCACACATGGATCCACCACTAGAGTCATTGCATGTGTGTTCTTATACTAAAACCAACACTAGAGTCATTGCATGTGTGTTTTTCCACAAACAACACATGGATCAACTAGTGGTCATTGCATGTGTGTTCTTTTCCACAAACCACACATGGATCCACCACTAGAGTCATTGCATGTGTGTTCTTTCCACTAACCAACACTAGAGTCATTGCATGTGTGTTCTTATAATAAAACTAGCACTAGAGTCATTGCATATGTGTTCTATCCACAAACCACACATGGATCCACCACTGTCATTGCATGTGTGTTGTTTCCACAAACCACACACGGATCAACCACTAGAGTCATTGCATGTGTGTTCTTTCCACAAACCACACATGGATCAACCACTGGTCATTGCATGTGGGTTCTCTTCCATAAACCACTTATGGATCCATTATAGTCATTGCATGTGTGTTATTTCCACAAACCACACATGGATCAACCACTAGAGTCATTGCATGTGTGTTATTATACTAAAACCAACACTAGAGTCATTGCATGTGTGTTCTTTCCACAAACCACACATGGATCGACCAGTGGTCATTGCAGGTGTGTTCTTTTCCACAAACCACACATGGATCCACCAGTGGTCATTACATGTGTGTTCTATCCACAAACCACTCATGGATCCACCAATGTCATTGCATGTGTTCTTTCCACAAACCACACATGGATCAACCACTAGAGTCATTGCATGTGTGTTCTTATACTAAAACCAACAAATGGATCAACCAGTGGTCATTGCATGTGGGTTCTTTTCCATAAACCACTTATGGATCCATTACAGTCATTGCATGTGTGTTATTTCCACAAACCACACATGGATCAACCACTAGAGTCAGTGCATGTGTGTTATTTCCACAAACTACACATGGATCGACCACTAGAGTCATTGCATATGTGTGTTCTTTTCCACAAACCACACATCGATCCACCACTAGAGTCATTGCATGAGTGTTCTTATACTAAAACCAACACTAGAGTCATTGCATGTGTGTTATTTCCACAAACCACACATGTATCAACCACTAGAGTCATTGCATGTGTGTGTTCTTTTCCACAAACCACACATGGATACACCAGTGGTCATTGCATGTGTGTTCTATCCACAAACCACACATGGATCCACCACTGTCATTCATGTGTGTTCTTTCCACAAACCACACATGCATAAACCGCTAGAGTCATTGCATGTGTGTTCTTATACTAAAACCAACAAATGGATCAACCACTGGTCATTGCATGTGGGTTCTTTTCCATAAACCACTTATGGATCCATTAGAGTCATTGCATGTGTTTTAATTCCACAAACCACACATGGGTCAACCACTAGAGTCATTGCATGTGTGTTATTTCCACAAACCACACATGGATCGACCACTAGAGTCATTGCATGTGTGTGTTCTTTTCCACAAAGCACACATGGATCCACCACTAGAGTGATTGCATGTGTGTTCTTATACTAAAACCAACACCAGAGTCATTGCAGGTGTATTATTTCCACAAAGCACACATGGATCAACCACTCGTCATTGCATGTGTGTTCTTTTCCATAAACCACTGATGGATCCATTATAGTCATTGCATGTGTGTTATTTCCACAAACCACACATGGATCAACCACTAGAGTCATTGTATGTGTGTTATTTCCACAAACCACACATGGATCGGCCACTAGAGTCATTGCATGTATGTGTTCTTTTCCACAGACCACACATGGATCCACCACTAGAGTCATTGCATGTGTGTTCTTATACTAAAACCAACACTAGAGTCATTGCATGTGTGTTCTTTCCACAAACCACACATGGATCAACCAGTGGTCATTGCATGTGTGTTCTTTTCCACAAACCACACATGGATCCACCAATGGTCATTACATGTGTGTTCTATCCACAAACCACTCATGGATCCACCACTGTCATTGCATGTGTGTTCTTTCCACAAACCACACAGGAATCAACCACTAGGGTCATTGCATGTGTGTTCTTATACTAAAACCAACAAATGGATCAACCAGTGGTCATTGCATGTGGGTTCTTTTCCATAAACCACTTATGGATACATTACAGTCATTGCATGTGTGTTATTTCCACAAACCACACATGGATCAACCACTAGAGTCATGGCATGTGTGTTATTTCCACAAACCACACATGGATCGACCACTAGAGTCATTGCATATGTGTGTTCTTTTCCACAAACCACACACCGATCCACCACTAGAGTCATTGCATGAGTTTTCTTATACTAAAACCAACACTAGAGTCATTGCATGTGTGTTATTTCCAGAAACCACACATGGATCAACCAGTGGTCATTATATGTGTGTTCTTTTCCACAAACCACACATGGATCCACCAGTGGTCATTGCATGTGTCTTCTATCCACAAACCACACATGGATCCACCACTGTCATTACATGTGTGTTCTTTCCACAAACCACACATGGGTCAACCACTAGAGTCATTTAATGTGTGTTCTTATACTAAAACCAACAAATGGATCAACCAGTGGTCATTGCATGTGGGTTCTTTTCGATAAACCACTTATGGATCCATTAGAGTCATTGCATGTGTGTTAATTCCACAAACCACATATGGATCAACCACTAGAGTAACTGCATGTGTCTGTTCTTTTCCAGAAACCACTTATGGATCAACCACTAGAGTCATTGCATGTGTGTTCTTTCCACAAACCAACACTAGAGTAATTGCATGTGTGTTCTTATACTAAAACTAGCACTAGAGTCATTGCATGTGTGTTCTATCCACAAACCACACATGGATCCACCAGTGTCATTGCATGTCTGTTCTTTCCACAAACCACACATGGATCAACCACTAGAGTCATTGCATGTGTGTTCTTTCCACAAACCACACATTGATCAACCAGTGGTCATTTCATGTGGGTTCTTTTCCATAAACCACTTATGGATCCATTACAGTCATTGCATGTGTGTTATTTCCACAAAGCACACATGGATCAACCACTAGAGTCATTGCATGTGTGTTATTTCCAAAACCACACATGGATCGACCACTAGAGTCATCGCATGTATGTGTTGTTTTCCACAGACCACACATGTATCCACCACTAGAGTCATTGCATGTGTGTTCTTATACTAAAACCAACACTAGAGTCGTTGCATGTGTGTTCTTTCCACAAACCACACATGGATCAACCAGTGGTCATTGCATGTGTGTTCTTTTCCACAAGCCACACATGGATCCACCAATGGTCATTACATGTGTGTTCTATCCACAAACCACTCATGGATCCACCACTGTCATTGCATGTGTGTTCTTTCCACAAACCACACATGAATCAACCACGAGGGTCATTGCATGTGTGTTCTTATACTAAAACCAACAAATGGATCAACCAGTGGTCATTGCATGTGGGTTATTTTCCATAAACCACTTATGGATCCATTACAGTCATTGCATGTGTGTTATTTCAACAAAAAACACATGAATCAACCACTAGAGGCATTGCATGTGTGTTATTTCCACAAACCACACATGGATCGAGCACTAGAGACATTGCATATGTGTGTTCTTTTCCACAAACCACACACCGATCCACCACTAGAGTCATTGCATGAGTGTTCTTATACTAAAACCAACACTAGAGTCATTGCATGTGTGTTCTTTCCACGAACTACACATGGATCAACCAGTGGTCATTGTATGTGTGTTCTTTTCCACAAACCACACATGGATCCACCAGTGATCATTGCATGTGTGTTCTATCCACAAACCACACATGGATCCACCACTATCATTACATGTGTGTTCTTTCCACAAACCACACATGGGTCAACCACTAGAGTCATTGCATGTGTGTTCTTATACTAAAACCAACAAATGGATCAACCAGTGGTCATTGCATGTGGGTTCTTTTCCATAAACCACTTATGGATCCATTAGAGTCATTGCATGTGTGTTAATTCCACAAACCACATATGGATCAACCACTAAAGTAACTGCATGTGTGTGTTCTTTTCCAGAAACCACTTATGGATCAACCACTAGAGTCATTGCATGTGTGTTCTTTCCACAAACCAACACTAGAGTAATAGCATGTGTGTTCTTATACTAAAACTAGCACTAGAGTCATTGCATGTGTGTTCTATCCACAAACCACACATAGATCCACCACTGTCATTGCATGTGTGTCCTTTCCACAAACCACACATGGATCAACCACTAGAGTCATTGCATGTGTGTTCTTTCCACAAACCACACATTGATCAACCATTGGTCATTGCATGTGGGTTCTTTTCCATAAACCACTTATGGATCCATTACAGTCATTGCATGTGTGTTATTTCCACAAAGCACACATGGATCAACCACTAGAGTCATTGCATGTGTGTTATTTCCACAAACCACACATGGATCGACCACTAGAGTCATTGCATGTGTGTGTTCTTTTCCACAAACCACACATGGATCCACCACTAGAGTCATTGCATGTGTGTTCTTATACTAAAACCAACACTAGAGTCATTGCATGTGTTTTATTTCCACAAACCACACATGGATCAACCACTAGAGTCACTGCATGTGTGTGTTCTTTTCCACAAACCACACATGGATCAACCACTAGAGTCATTGCATATGTTTTCTTTCCACAAACCAACACTAGAGTCATTGCAGGAGTGTTCTTATACTAAAACCAACACTAGAGTCATTGCATGTGTGTTCTTTCCACAAACCACACATGGATAAACCAGTGGTCATTGCATGTGTGGTCTTTTCCACAAACCACACATGGATCCACCAGTGGTCATCGCATGTGTGTGTTATCCACAAACCACACATGGATCCACCACTGTCATTGCATGTGTGTTCTTTCCACAAACCACACATGGATCAACCACTAGAGTCATTGGATGTGTGTTCTTTCCACAAACCACACATGGATCAACCACTGTTCATTGCATGTGGGTTATTTTCCAGAAACCACTTATGGATCTATTACAATCATTGCATGTGTGTTATTTCCACAAACCACACATGGATCAATCACTAGATTCATTGCATGTGTGTTATTTCCACAAACCACACATGGATCGACCACTAGAGTCATTGCATGTGTGTGTTCTTTTCCACAAACCACACATGGATCCACCACTCGAGTCATTGCATGTGTGTTCTTCTACTAAAACCAACACTAGAGTCATTGTATGTGTGTTCTTTCCACAAACCACACATGGATCAACCAGTTGTCATTGCATGTGTGTTCTTTTCCACAAACCACACATGGATCCACCAGTGGTCATTTCATGTGTGTTCTATCCACAAACCACACATGGATCCACCACTATCATTGCATGTGTGTTCTTTCCACAAACCACACATGGATCAACCACTAGAGTCATTGCATGTGTGTTATTATACTAAAACAAACAAATGGATAAACCAGTGGTCATTGCATGTGGGTTCTTTTTGAATAAACCACTTATGGATCCATTACAGTCATTGCATGTGTGTTATTTCCACAAACCACATATGTATCAACCACTAGAGTCACTGCATGTGTGTGTTCTTTTCCACAAACCACTTATGGATCAACCACTAGAGTCATTGCATGTGTGTTCTTTCCACAAACCAACACTAGAGTCATTGCATGTGCGTTCTTATACTAAAACTAGCACTAGAGTCATTGCATGTGTGTTCTATCCACAAACCACACATGGATCCACCAGTGTCATTGCATGTGTGTTATTTCCACAAACCACACATGGATCAACCACTAGAGTCATTGCATCTGTGTTCTTTCCACAAACCACACATTGATCAACCAGTGGTCATTGCATGTGGGTTCTTTCCCATAAACCAGTTATGGATCCATTACAGTCATTGCATGTGTGTTATTTCCACAAAGCACACATGGATCAACCACTAGAGTCATTGCATGTGTGTTATTTCCAAAACCACACATGGATCGACCACTAGAGTCATTGCATGTATGTGTTCTTTTCCACAGACCACACATGGATCCACCACTAGAGTCATTGCATGTGTATTCTTATACTAAAACCAACACTAGAGTCGTTGCATGTGTGTTCTTATACTAAAACCAACACTAGAGTCATTGCATGTGTGTTCTTTTCCACAAACCACACATGGATCCACTAGTGGTCATTTCATGTGTGTTCTATCCACAAACCACACATGGATCCACCACTATCATTGCATGTGTGTTCTTTCCACAAACCACACATGGATCAACCACTAGAGTCATTGCATGTGTGTTATTATACTAAAACAAACAAATGGATAAACCAGTGGTCATTGCATGTGGGTTCTTTTCAATAAACCACTTATGGATCCATTACAGTCATTGCATGTGTGTTATTTCCACAAACCACATATGGATCAACCACTAGAGTCACTTCATGTTTGTGTTCTTTTCCACAAACCACTTATGGATCAACCACTAGAGTCATTGCATGTGTGTTCTTTCCACAAACCAACACTAGAGTCATTGCATGTGTGTTCTTATACTAAAACTAGCACTAGAGTCATTGCATGTGTGTTCTATCCACAAACCACACATGGATCCACCAGTGTCATTGCATGTGTGTTCTTTCCACAAACCACACATGGATCAACCACTGGAGTCATTGCATCTGTGTTCTTTCCACAAACCACACATGGATCAACCAGTATTCATTGCATGTGGGTTATTTTCCATAAACCACTTATGGATCCATTACAGTCATTGCATGTTTGTTATTTCCACAAACCACACATGGATCAATCACTAGATTCATTGCATGTGTGTTATTTCCACAAACCACACATGGATCGACCAGTAGAGTCATTGCATGTGTGTGTTCTTTTCGACAAACCACACATGGATCCACCACTAGAGTCATTGCATGTGTGTTCTTATACTAAAACCAACACTAGAGTCATTGCATGTGTGTTTTTCCACAAACAATACATGGATCAACCAGTGGTCTTTGCATGTGTGTTCTTTTCCACAAACCACACATGGATCCACCACTAGAGTCATTGCTTGTGTGTTCTTTCCACAAACCAACACTAGAGTCATTGCACGTGTGTTCTTATAATAAAACTAGCACTAGAGTCATTGCATATGTGTTCTATCCACAAACCACACATGGATCCACCACTGTCATTGCATGTGTGTTGTTTCCACAAACCACACATGGATCAACCACTAGAGTCATTGCATGTGTGTTCTTTCCACAAACCACACATGGATCAACCACTGGTCATTGCATGTGGGTTCTTTTCCATAAACCACTTATGGATCCATTATAGTCATTGCATGTGTGTTATTTCCACAAACCACACATGGAGCAACCACTAGAGTCATTACATGTGTGTTATTTCCATAAACCAAACATGGATCGACCACTAGAGTCATTGCATGTGTGTGTTCTTTTCCAGAAACCACACATGGATACACCACTAGAGTCATTGCATGTGTGTTCTTATACTAAAACCAACACTAGAGTCATTGCATGTGTGTTCTTTCCACAAACTGGTGGGGGGATACCCCCGGGTAGGGTCACACCGGGGTATAAAGGCCGAGTTAGCCGAGGTTCGGCAAGGCCAAAGCGGATGCTGGCCGGGTCACCTCAAGGCAGGCCGAATCACGGGGTAACCCGGACCAGGGAGCGTCCGCCTAACTAAGTCTCATCCGATTTAAGCAGTAAGTCGAAAATGTCTATCTAACTTGTATGCAGGAACGGGTGTGGTCGGATCAACTATGATCCGGGTCACATCTAGCTTCTAGGAGAAGGAAGGAATCTCGCTGGTCAAAAGAAGCCTCGTTACGTACTGCATGAGCGAAGCGGACAAGGGCCGGAACACCGAGGCGTGGCCGACAAGGGTGACGACGCCCATGTCGGCTGACGCAGGTGCCGCAGAGGCTCACGTAGCCTCTGCATGTGTGACGCGGGGGAAAAGCAACCCGGTTGGCTTACTACTTTGGGAGAAGGCATATTCTCAGGAATATGCCTCCACATATGCCCTAAGTGGAGACCTAGCCACCCCTATATAAGGAGGGCTAGGGCCTCTGTAGAAGGGGTTCCGCTATTCTGATTTAGTTGAGGGTTTAGGGGTGAACTGTGTGTGAGAGTAAGAGAGCTTCTTCTTCCTCCTCTCGCCAATACAGCTCTTGGAGCACTTGTAATCTTGGAAGCAAAGCAAATACAAACTTCTGTGTGAGGAATCACCTCACTATCCCTCCCTGGATTCCCCTAGCGTGTATTAGTCCCCACCTTTAGCCTACCCATGGCATCTGCCGTGACACCACCACGACAGTTGGCGGCCACCGTGGGGCTAGCAGTGCTAGCTGGGGTCAAGATCCGGACGGGAAACTTCATCGGCACCGGCGAACGCATCGTCTCTAGGCTCGTTCAGTGCTTTGGAGCACTGGACTTCGTCAGCGACAACGCTGGCTGCTTCGGCACGCGCCCACTTCCATGCGACGGCCTCTTCGTCAAGCTCGACGCGCACAAGGTCTACGTTGTTGTTGACGTGTCGTGTGTTCATCTGCGGCACGTCGTTGAGGTAGGGGAGCCACCCCTTACCGTGGTTCGCGGGGCCCGTATCGCTCGCTCCCCGGACCATGCAGAGGTGATGATGACTGCGCCTGGTGCGGGCGCAAGCAAGGATCCAGCGGTAGATCTGGAGGTAACGCCTAAGGCACCGAGGAAAGGTAGAGGTCCTCCACCAGAGAGGCCGGAGAATGTGTTGAGGGAAGCAATGAATAGCTTGGCAAACCCTGTAGTAGCAGCAGTAGATCCGGCTCGGGCACAGGCCGAGCTAGAGGAAACTAGACAAAAAATACTAGAGGGTGCAAAAAAGATTGCCGCGGCTCAGCAGTCGTTGAACATGGCGCTGCGTGAGTACGCAAAGGCAAACAAAGTTGATGCTGTAAAAGTGAAGGGGAGAAATCTCATGAGCGAAATGAACAGAGAAGGTGATACTGGAATTGAGGAATCAGAGAACTGTTTGTCCGTGGGGCTGCCGAGGTACAGTACCCCGGCAAAGAAACTCGGAGCAGCAGATGCAGCTGCATCCGAGTTAGAGGGTCTAACGGGTGAGGCCCGGCAAAGACAACAAGATAGGGTTAATGAGCTGGTTTGGATCGCGAACAGACAAAATGAGGAACTACTCAGAGCTAACCCGGAGAGAGCTGGGGCCTCCATGATCGTTCATTTGGCGATCGGTAACCCGTAGAAATCCGCTGGAGCCGCATCGTCTCCTCATGGTGGACCAAGGAGAGAAGAGGTAGTAACCTCGGCCAGAAGGAACAAGCAGATCGTCCCGTATGACCCAACACGGGCAGGGAAAGGAAAAGAAGCACAGAAGAATGATGATCGACGAAGTGTGAGCCGAGGTGAAGCTGGCCGGGGTAACCGCGACCAAGGCAATGCCGGTCAAGGGAACGCTGTCAACGGCAATGCCGGACAGCAAAACTCGGCGGGAGCAGGACAACCGCAGCAGCGGAATATACCAAGGCAAGAGCAAAGTGTCGGCCGAGGTATGCAACAGAGAGGTGCTCCATGAGAGCAAGACCGGTACAACGATGGAGATTCGGAAATGGCAAACGCGGGATACCCAAGGCCAAACTATCATGTGATAGGGTCAAGATTGGGAAGCAGGGATTTGATGCCGGATGATGCCAGGTTGAAACTGAATCGACTGTATAGATCGGAACAAATCGAATGTCAAGGTCCACCGGGTCCAGCATGTTTCGGGCCCCGGATCATGAAGGAGCCACCAGTACCCAACATCCAGGTACCCAGGGGCACGAAGACGTATGACAGCAGTATCAAGCCGGAGGATTGGTTGATAAACTATGCTACGGCTGTGAAAATTGCCACAGGCAACTTGAGATGGGCTGTACGATACGTACCCCAGATGTTGGAAGGGCCGGCAAGGGTATGGCTGAACAATTTGCCACCCGGAAGTATTAACTGCTAGATATATTTCGAGGAGATGTTCATCAGCAATTTTTCAAGTACGTATCAGAGGTCAAATAGGCCGCACACCCTAGCTATGTGCAAGAAAAGACCAAATGAGACAGACCGGGTGTTTTTAACCCGGTGGTGTACCGTGATAAACTCATGTGAGGGCGTGATAGAATGACAGGCCATAGCATGGTTTGCGCAAGGGTGCAAATATGCAAGCGAACTGTGGCAAAAGTTGCAAAGGAAAATGCCAACCACGTTGGCAGAGATTATCCGGATTACAGATTCGTATGCTCTAGGTGATCCGTCTCAACCTAGGCTCATGTCGAACGAGTCAAACGATGAGTACTGCCAGAGAGATGGAGCCGGGTCATCCCGGAGGAATGACTACAGAGGGAAAAGAAGAGATGACAGACCGGATTATCGATACGGTTCACAACAAGTTGCGGCTGTGAATCAAGATCAGCCCGGTGCAGGGAGCAGTCAACGCCAAAAAACTGGAGGGCAATGGACTCCGAGAAACGATGGCAAGAAAACTTGGATGCTAGAGCAAAAGAAACGGTGCCAAGAAAAGAAGGATCGTCCGAGGTATACTTATGAGTCGATGTTGGATCAGCCGTGTAAGTTTCACACGCCAAATCCGAGCAACCCAGCGGGTCATACAACGAGGCAATGTGAGTGGATGCGCAAGATTGAACAAGGTGGTTCGGGGAATGCTCAGGCACCCCGGAATGATCAGCCTCGACAGGAGTTACCCCGGCAGCAATTGCTCTCCGGAGTGAACACGCAACAGCTAATGTTGCCTCCCCCTCCGCTGAGGTATGATAACAATGAGAGAAGGGATGCGGTGCATCAGGTGGAAAATCAGCATCAGCCGGATCAGAGGTACCCCGAAAATGAGGGGAGGAATGAGTACATAGAGCATCATCAGAGTTACTGCGTATTTACCACTAAGGAAACAGATAGAAAGAGCTTGCAGTGCCGACATATGGAGGTGAATGCGGTAATGCCTGCAGTGACGAGGTATATGCCTTGGTCTGACCAAGAAATCATCTGGAGCATTAAGGATCATCCCAAGCTTATGCCAAGCCCTGGTTCGTATGCATTGGTGCTGGATCCGACATTCATTGGGCCTAGCATTAATGTAAGATTCTCAAAGGTACTGATCGACAATGGCAGTAGCATTAACATCATGTATGCAGACACAATGCGGAAGTTGGGTATCTCGGAGAACATGCTACAGGCCACGAGGACAACTTTCCATGGCATTGTGCCCGGCATTTCTTGCAAGCCCATAGGCAAGGTCCGGGTTGACGTATTGTTCGACACGAGAGATAAATGCCGAACCGAAAATTTGGAATTCGAGGTGGTGAACTTGGAAAGTGCGTACCACGCGCTACTCGGAAGGCCAGCGCTGAACAAGTTCATGGCAAGCTGTCACATTAGTTACTTGAAGATGAAATTGCCCGGGCCAAACAGAGTGATTACCATTGCTGGGGATTTCCGACGTTCCATGGAATGTGCGTCGGCCGGGTCTAACTTAGCTGAGTCACTTGTGATTGCGCAGGAGAAAAGGAAGATTCAAGAGGTGGCGGCATTGGCTTAGTCCGCGCAGCAGTATATGTCGGCGCTGAGTAACCAGCATGGAAGTGTCTCCTTCCAAGCTACGAAAGATACCAAGAAGGTTCTCGTTGATGATATGTTCCTAGAGCACACCGTAACAATTGGTGTCGGGTTAAGTGATAAATAGGAAAGCGAGCTCGTCAGCTTCCTCCGTGAGAATCGGGACATATTTGCTTGGTCCACATAGGACTTGCAAGGTGTTCCGAGGGAGTTGGCCGAGCACTCTTTGAATGTGAGACCCGGAGCAAAGCCGGTGAAGCAGCCTCTCCGCTGCTTCGCCGAAGATAGGAGGAAAGTCATCGGGGATGAGATAGCTCGGTTGCTAGCTGCAGGATTTATCATGGAGGTTATTTACCCGGATTGGCTGTCTAATCCGGTGATGGTGGAAAATAAGAAGGATGATACGAATGTGGCGGTGGTTTGGCGTATGTGTATCGATTACACGAACCTGAATAAGACGTGTCCAAAAGATCCATTTCCACTGCCAAGGATAGATCAGGTCATAGACTCAACTGCTGGGTGTGAATTGTTGTCATTCATTGATGCATATTCTGGTTTCCACCAGATACCTCTGAATCGGGATGATCAAATAAAGACTACGTTTATTACCCCGTATGGGTCTTATTGCTATTGCACCATGCCGTTTGGTTTACGTAATGCAGGGGCAACGTACCAAAGATGTATGCAAAAATGTTTGCAAGACCAAATTGGTCAAAATGTACAAGTGTACGTGGATGATGTGGTTATCAAGACCAAGGAAAGCAAAACGCTCCTTGACGATATCAGGCAAATGTTTGCGAACCTAAGAAGGTTCCGGATGAAACTTAACCCGGAAAAATGTACCTTTGGTGTCCCGGCTGGGAAATTGCTCGGTTCTCTTGTTTCCAGCCGAGGTATCAAAGTTAATCCAACTAAAATCCGGGCCATCGAACGGATGGAACTGCCAAAGTGTCTTAACGATGTCCAGAAGTTCACGGGTTGCTTGGCATCGTTAAGTCGGTTTGTATGTCGGTTGGGAGAAAAGGCATTGCCTCTTTACCAACTCATGAAAAAGTCGGATAAGTTCATTTGTACGCCGCAGGACAATGAAGCCTTTGCCCACTTGAAGAAGATGTTAGCCACTGCACCAGTGTTAGCATCACCACTATCAAAGGAGCCAATGTTGCTCTATATAGCCGCAACCAACCGAGTGGTAAGTGTAGTGTTAGTGGTGGAGCGCGACGAGGAAGGTAAGTCGGTGCAAAGGCCAGTGTATTACCTGAGCGAGGTGTTATTAGCCTCAAAGCAGAACTATCCGCACTATCAAAAGGTGGCGTATGGCGTGTACATGGCCGCTAAGAAGCTGAAGCACTACTTTGAGGAACATCCTATCAGGGTCATATGTGAGGCCCCCATATCCGAGATAATGAGTAACAAGGATGCGAGTGGAAGAATTGCAAAATGGGCAATTGAACTAGCTCCTTATGCGCCACAATATGACAGAAGAGAGTCAATCAAGTCTCAAGCTGTGGCGGACTTTTTTGTGGACTGGGCCGAGGTGCAATACAAATCGCCGTTGCCAGATCCGAACTATTGGCGAATGCACTTTGACGGATCAAAAACAAAAACCGGGCTAGGTGTCGGAGTTGTACTTACCTCGCCAAAGAAGGACCAGGTGAAATACGTGTTGCAGATCCATTTCGCGGCATCAAACAATGTAGCTGAGTATGAAGCACTTATGCACGGCCTCAAGGTGGCAAAAGAGATTGGGATACGTCGGATCATATGCTTTGGCGACTCGGATTTGGTGGTACAGCAAGTGTCGGGACTATGGGACGCCCTTGATCCAAACATGGCACTGTACAGATTTCATTTGCAGAAGATATTTGGTTACTTTGAGGGATGCGAATTTCATCATGTACCCCGGGTGGAAAATGAGGCTGCCGACATGCTGTCAAAGCTCGGGTCAACCCGACAAGCAGTTCCACCAGGTGTAGCATTAGAGCACCTCAGGAAACCATCCATCAGACCGTCCCCAGAAACCGACTCAATTTATATCCCGGAGGACACGGAATCCGGAGCTGTGCCCATGGACATTGACACGGGAGGTGGCACGTGAAACCCGGGGACTGCCTCGGTACTGTGGAGTTTAAGAACAACTCCGAATCGATCAACAGGTTATACGCCATTTTTTCTGGTATATGGGGCAGAAGCTGTATTACCAGCCGACATAGAGCATGATTCGCCTAGGGTCACCCAATACACATAAGCCAAAGTGCAAGAAGCCCGGCAAAATGATGTTGATCTGCTAGAAGAAGCGAGAGAACTGGCACTGTCTAGATCCGCCATATATCAGCAAAATTTCCGACGCTATCATAGCCGGAAAGTAAGCCCCCGAGTCTTTCGGGAAGGCGATCTGGTGCTCCGGTTGGTACAACGTACTACTGGCATGCATAAATTGTCCCCCCAAGGGAAGGGCCTTCATTGTGAGCAAATCGTTGCACAATGATTCTTATTATCTTATAGATGCAAAGCCACAGGAAAAGAACAAGGCGGACAGGTCCGGCGAGGAATCTAAGCGTCCATGGAATATAGCTCTACTTCGTCCTTTCTACACTTAGCAAAGAAGTGTATGTATCCGAGTCTTCGCATGTGTCGGTATGTATGCCGGCAATGAGCTAATCAATGAAATGTTGGCACCTCGAGCAGTAACTCGGGGACTGCCTTAATAATATTTGTTGTCTTTTGTGCGTTAGCTGGAATAAGTTTTTCTACTTAACTCGGATTAGTAATGTGTGAGCACCAAGAACCCAACTCTTTGACTTGCTACTGTCCAACAAGAATTGGCTTCATGGCAAGCAAGAGAACAAGTTCGGAATTGCGTAGCACACGAAAAACGACTAAGGAAAAGAACTTAATCGAGCCGACGTTTGTTTTTCGGACTAACCTTGTATTTACTTTCAAATTATTATGTTGTTCTATTTTTGAGCTAAGCCTAAAAGTTTCCCAGTATTGTTAAGACAATTTTTGAAGCTCGGATTCATAAGCCGTAAAACCGAATCATGGTAGACACGAGCCGAGCCAAAAGATTGGACGAACAAGAAAAAGAAACTCGGGGACTACGCCCAAGTTAATCTGACATAGGAATTTAGTAGCAAAATATCACATGTATCTGGGATACAATTCCACTCGGCATACCGGGGATCTGACAAATTTTCAAGTTTTTTCGCTCAAGGAGCAGCAGGAGGAGGAAGTTCGGCGTCATCTTCACCGTCTTCGATATTCGAAGCATCGTCCTCTTCATCACCGTTCGAGCCATCTTCATCGTTCTCAACCTCTTCGTCCCCAGCCGCTTCCAGGAAGCTCGGTCCCTCAACCCATTCATGAATGGGAGCGTATTCGATGAGGCTATGGGCGCAAGCCTGGCGCCGAGCTACACACTCCGGGTCATTGGTCCATTTGGATCCAGTGCGCAGACGCGTCAGGAGGTTGAGGTCGATCTTCTCGTACAACGTGAGTATGTGGTCAAGAACGGTATCGGCTGCAGCACGTCCAGCGGTCTCCCTCTAGAGGTCGAGCTGGGTCTCGGTTTCCATCAGCTTCGCACCAAGAATTGCGGTGGTCTCCGGAGTATCTTCTTCAGGCCAGAACGTGTTGAAGATGCGAACTGCAATGTCGAGGATGTCCTTGCCATAATTCTTGATGAGCTCCACGCGAGATGACAAGCTGACCAACAGGTCCTCCATGTCATAGGGAATCTCTTCACCGTCAGGAGCGGCGGGAGTACCCCTTTCTCGGCGGAAGTTCGCAACTGCTGCGCTCGCAATAGAAGTGCCCTCTGGAAATTTGCCTGAAAACAAGGCAAAGGAAGAAGGTAAAGAAAAGACATATGAAGTAACCCGGAGAAGTATGTCGGATAAGGGAAGGAACTTACGTGATATATGGCTAAGGATCCGGGTCAGCACCCTGGTACAGTCATCACGCCTTTTGCGAAGCTACGCAAGCTTAGCATTCCCTGACCCAAGCTGGATGTCGGACTCCTTGAGTAGATCCTGGTCCTTGCCGATCTGGAGAGTGAGGCGCTCGCGCTCATCTGTGAAATCCTGGCCAACCTTTTGGAGCTCGGAGTGGTGCTGGACTCTCATTTTCTCCATCTCGGCCTTGAGCCTAGCGATCTCATCGTCCTTGGTCCGGAGGAGGGCGAGCTCATCATATTTTTTCTTAAGCTCGGCTTGATGTTGCCCTGCTTGTTCAAGAAAATGCAGCATCATATCAGGCACGGGCACACTATCTTCAAGAGATGCTAAAATAGTGTGTTGACCCGGCAGAGCCGAGGTATGAATGTTTGCCGAGCCAAGGAGAAAAGGAGATGGAAAGCACAGTAAGGTCGGACAAAAATGACTTACCCTTGATCTGCTCCAGGTTCTTCCGCATAATCTTGTTCTCAGCCTCCACCCCAGCTGCGGAAACCGAATGATGAGATTAGTTCGGCAGAGGAAGATGAAGAAAAACGGAGCAGCGCCAAGGGAGAAATTTACCCCTTTTCTCGTATTCCGCGAGAAGTGCAGCTTGCTTTGCGCGTAGCATCTTGTGAGTATCCAGGAGACGCAGGAATTCAGCACTCCGGCGATTCGTGGTCACCTGAAAAGAGTGCAAAATCATAAATTAGCTTGGTGCATATTCAAAGTATACGAAATCCGGGCCAAGTGGAACTTAACCCGGCTCTAGGTGTGTGCATATTCGAAGTGTACAAGATCCGGGCCAAGTGGAACTTAACCCGGCTCTAGGTGTGTGCATATTCGAAGTGTACGAAATCCGGGCCAAGTGGAACTTAACCCGGCTCTAGGTGTGTGCATATTCGAAGTGTACAAGATCCGGGCCAAGTGGAACTTCACCCGGCTCTAGGTGTGTGCATATTCAAAGTATACAAGATCCGGGCCAAGTGGAACTTACCCCGGTTCTAGGTGTGTGCATATTCGAAGTTATCTCGGAGCTACGTTGGTTTTCTAAGGAGCATCCGGCCGAGTAACAAGTTAGTCCCCCAGAGGCTCGGGGAGTAATGGTTATATCATCATTATCTACAACATGTAAAGGGGAAGCGACGTACCTCCATCATCCGACCCGCGAGGTTGATTGCCTTAGCGGCTGTGTTCATTTGGGCGGAAAATTCAGCGGGGCCAAACCTCTCTGGGAGATCATCGTCATGGACGAACTCCGCCTTGTTCCAGTTGTTGACGAATTCAATCAACATCGGAGGGTATCGCTTGCCAGTGGGCATATGGGGCGCCACCAAGCCCTTCACATGTGCCTCCTTCCTCTCAACCAAGGCAAGGGCTGGGCTGGTGTGCAAAACCATTTGTTGTGCATCGGTTGGCTCGGCAGGGGCGTCCTTCGTTGCTGGAGCTTTCTTGGAAAGCATGGATGCGAGGGTACGCTGCCCAGCCTCGACGAATGCTGCCTTAGTAGCATCAGGAGCCTTTTTCCCTTTGGCTACTGGGAAGAGGAAGTGGTTGCAGCGGATTTTCCTTTAGGAACTGCCGGGGTATTTCCTCGCCGAGATTGAGAAGACTCGAAGGAGGCGGAGGAGCTCGGCGCTGGAGCTCTGGGTGTTGGACTTGGTGTCGATGCTGATGTTCTTACCGCCAGAGCTGGTGCTGGTGCCGGGGTTGGTGTTGATGCTGGTTTGGTTGCTGGTACTGGTGCTGGTGCCGAGGTAGTCTCAGTAGCTGCTGGTTGCAGCGAAGCCGAAGTTGTGGATGCTGCCGCCTTGGCTGGGCCAGTCTCCCCCGCTCCGAGGTTACCCCCCTCTTGATGAGGTGGAGTGGAACCCGGAGCAGCCGCAGAACCCTCTGGAATAGGGCTTACCGGGCGTGACTCGTCGTCACGAGGAGGAGAAAGGCTAGGTCGGAGCGGCGAAGAGATGCTAGCTCCACTCTGAGGGACCTCCACCGCAGCCCTGCCGAATCAAATAGTGTTAGAAAAGAGACTACAACAATGCAATGAAGAACAAGTTGTAGAAGGAAAAAAGACTTACGCATCCGAGGTTTGGGGCTCCTTGGGTTTCCGAGCCCTTCGTGTTGGGGCCTTGCCTGCTGGCTTGGAGGCAGTCTTGTCTCCGAACTTCTTTCGCTTTTTGGCAGGCTGAGAAGGTCCAGAAGAGGAACTTGATGCAGCTCTGCCTTCTTCTTCGGTGCTACCGGAACAGGTTCGCCCGTAGCAAGGGGAGGGTCCTCGTGGATATGCCCACCGGGGTTAGCTGATGCCGGAAAACCATAAGAAAGGGGGACAGCATCAACAGGTTCCATCACCTCGACATTTGAATCATCTTCATCATCGGGCCAATCTCTAATAGAAGAGGGTTTATCGGTGGTTCGCTTCGTAGCGTCGATCATCGGGAGGAACATCTCCTGGTCCGACTCTTCCTCGTCCGGGGTCTCCTGGTCGGGCGCCCACTTAAGGGTCGGATCAGTGCCGTCCTCGAGGGTCTGCTGAAGGAATAGCTAAGGAAAAGAATGAACAACAGAGTCAAAAATGCAACAATGACCGACATAAAATTAAATCCGGAGTAAGTTTGCGCCACGAGGCTTACCGCGGGAGGAAGCCTATCACGACAATAATGCTCAATTCCCCATGTCCACTCAGCAGAGAAGTCCTTGTGGGTGGTGAAGAGAGCCTTGACCCGGCGATAGATCTCCGTGTTGCTCAACTCGAAGGATGAGGTCCGGTTGGGGTTGCAGCCGAAGCTCATGTGACACACCTTGTGAGTGCGCTTCTGGAGGGGGGAGATCCGGTTGCGCACGAACGTGATCAAAGCATCCTCGTTACGCAACCCGAGCTTCTTCAGCTCCGCGAACCTCTTGTTGACTTGGTGGGCCAAGGCCGTGGGCTTCTTGGGGATGACATCCCACAATTCCGGGTTAGGTGGACCCGGAGCATAGGGAAGCAACCGGATCAAGTCTTCAGTGCCCATATTCCGGACATAAAAGAAAGTCCGGGCCCATCCTTTGTAGGAGTCCAGCCCGGTGACTCAGGGGAAAACGGAAAACCTCCGGGGTGAGATGGACGCAGCTCCGAACTGAGTGAGCTGCTTGTCCTCCGGATCTAGCTCTACGTTCGGAATGACATTACGACGAAGGCCGAAAAACCGGATCCATAGCTCCTTTGTGGGCCATAGTACAGCATAGCCTTCGATCGTAGAAGCAAAGCGGAAAGAGAAGTAATAGCGTTGGCAGGAAGGTGGTGCGGCTGGAGTTCGTAGGTGTTTAGCCAGTCCCGGAAGAAATCGCTGACCGGCAAACCGAACCCCTGCTGGAAGTGGGACAAGAACACAACATACTCACCCGGATTGGGTGAGAGGGCTAATTCGGCGGAGGCGAGACGCACAGCGACGCTGGCGGGAATACGTCTGGTGCGGTAGAGCCAGTCCAGGTCGTCTTGGAAGACCCAGGACCCGGCCCACGCACCACGGTCCGCCGTCGCGGTGTCCTCCTCCATTTCTTGCTCGGCGACGACGAGCTCCTCCTCCGCCATCTGGTGTTTGCTTCCCTCGCTGGCGCTAGCGGCGGCGGGGGGCAAAGGTCTAGATTGGCAGCGACCCGTGGTGAGGGAGGTGTGTAGCGGTGGCGGTGATGCAGAGGTGTGGGGAAGCAGTGCGGCGGCGGCGCTGCTACTTAGAAGCACTGGCGACGGCGCGGTCGCGGGGAAGAAGAAGAAGAGGAAGAGCTAGGGCAGAGGGGCATGAAAGGGGGAAAATCCTAAGGGGTGCACCCCTCCCCTATTTAACCACTCCCTCAAGGGGAAAGTGGGATCGCGTCCTGCGGATATGCCACCCGGTGTGGCCGTGTATAGCTCACGTCGGCCAATCAGCAGGGAGCCACACGGAAGGTCACAGGGTGGGGTTGATCCCATGACATGACGCATTGATGCGGTAAACGAGGAGGCAGGCGTGACGTGACCCGCGTAGTGATAATTGACAATTACTACGGCGGTTGCTGTAGCTGGCCCTTAAAATGAGGCAACCTAATGATTAGCCTCCACGTGGGTTAGCGTACGAGAGAAGGAAAGAAGACCCGGACGAAACCATGGTAACCCGGCCAGCAAGTGAACACTTGGAATGTGCAGAGGGAAAGTAAAACCATGAGGTCCGAGTTGAAGTGGTAACCCGGCCGGCAAGTGAAAACTTGGAACGTGCGAAGGGAACGTAAATCCATATAATCCGAGATAAGGAGGTAACTCAGAAATAGCGTCCAAAGCACAAATATAATTGAACCTCATGTGGCCTTAGCAGCCAAGGCAGCTAAGACCGCACCAGCTTCGGGGACTAATGTTGCGGGGATACCCTCGGGTAGGGTCACGCCGGGGTATAAAGGCCGAGTTAGCCGAGGTTCGGCAAGGCCAAAGCGGATGCTGGCCGGGTCACCTCAACGCAGGCCAAATCACGGGGTAACCCAGACCAGGGAGCGTCCGCCTAACTAAGTCTCATCCTACTTAAGAAGTAAGTCGGAAAT
Source organism: Avena eriantha (assembly GCA_910589775.1). Taxonomy (NCBI): domain Eukaryota; kingdom Viridiplantae; phylum Streptophyta; class Magnoliopsida; order Poales; family Poaceae; genus Avena; species Avena eriantha. Next base: position 26,581 of record CAJUXJ010002254.1, read on the forward strand.
GCCTATCTAACTTGTATGCAGGAACAGGTGTGGCCGGATCACCTGTGATCCGGGTCACATCTAGCATCTAGGAGAAGGAAGGAATCTCGCTGGTCAAAAGAAGCCCCGGTACGCACTGCATGAGCGAAGCGGACAAGGGGAGGACCACCGAGGCGTGGCCGACAAGGGTGACGACGCCCATGTCGGCTGACGCAGGCGCTGCAGAGGCTCACGTAGCCTCTACATGTGTGACGCGGGGGAAAAGCAACCCAGTCGGCTTACTACTTTGGGAGAAGGCATATTCTCAGGAATATGCCTCCACATATGCCCTAAGTGGAGACCTAGCCACCCCTATATAAGGAGGGCTAGGGCCTCTGTAGAAGGGGTTCCGCTATTCTGATTTGGTTGAGGGTTTTAGGGGTGAACTATGTGTGAGAGTAAGAGAGCTTCTTCTTCCTCCTCTCGCCAATACAGCTCTTGGAGCACTTGTAATCTTGTAAGCAAATCAAATACAAACTTCTGTGTGAGGAATCACCTCACTATCCCTCCCTGGATTCCCCTAGCGTGTATTAGCCCCACCTTTAGCCTATCCATGGCATCTGCCGTGACACCACCACGACACAAACCACACATAGCTCAACCAGTGGTCATTGCATGTGTGTTCTTTTCCACAAACCACACATGGATCCACCAATGGTCATTGCATGTGTGTTCTATCCACAAACCACTCATGGATCCACAACTGCCATTGCATGTGTGTTCTTTCCACAAACCACACATGGATTAACCACTAGAGTCATTGCATGTGTGTTCTTATGCTACAACCAACAAATGGATAAACCAGTGGACATTGCATGCGGGTTCTTTTCCATAAACCACATATGGATCCATTACAATCATTGCATGTGTGTTATTTCCTCAAACCACACATGGATCAACCGCTAGAGTCATTGCATGTATGTTCTTTTCACAAACCACATAAGGATCAACCACTAGAGTCACTGCATGTGTGTGTTCTTTTCCACAAACCACTTATGGATCAACCACTAGAGTCATTGCATGTGTGTTCTTTCCACAAACCAACACTAGAGTCATTGCATGTGTGTTCTTATACTAAACTAGCACTAGAGTCATTGCATGTGTGTTCTATCCACAAACCACACATGGATCCACCACTGTCATTCCATGTGTGTTCTTTCCACAAACCGCACATGGATCAACCACTAGAGTCATTGCATGTGTGTTCTTATACTAAAACCAACAAATGGATCAACCAGTGGTCATTGCATGTGGGTTCTTTTCCATAAACCACTTATGGATCCATTAGATTCATTGCATGTGTGTTATTTCCACAAACCACACATGGATCGACCACTAGAGTTATTGCATGTGTGTGTTCTTTTCCACAAACCACACATGGATCCACCACTAGAGTCATTGCATGTGTGTTCTTATACTAAAACCAACACTAGAGTCATTGCATGTGTGTTATTTCCACAAACCACACATGGATCAACCACTAGAGTCACTGCATGTGTGTGTTCTTTTCCACAAACCACACATGGATCCACCAGTAGAGTCATTGCATGTGTGTTCTTTCCACAAACCAACACTAGTCATTGCATGTGTGATCTTATACTAAAACTAGCAATAGAGTCATTGCATGTGTGTTCTATCCACAAACCACACATGGATCCACCACTGTCATTGCATGTGCGTTCTTTCCACAAACAACACATGGATCAACCACTAGAGTCATTGCATGTGTGTCTTTCCACAAACCACACATGGATCAACCACTGGTCATTGCATGTGGGTTCTTCTCCATAAACCACTTATGGATCCATTACAGTCATTGCATGTGTGTTATTTCCACAAACCACACATGGACCGACCACTAAAGTAATTGCATGTGTGTGTTCTTTTCCACAAACCACACATGGATCCACCACTAGAGTCATTGCATGTGTGTTCTTATACTAAAACCAACACTAGAAGTCATTGCATGTGTGTTCTTTCCACAAACCACACATGGATCGACCACTAGAGTAATTGCATGTGTGTGTTCTTTTCCACAAACCACACATGGATCCACCACTAGAGTCATTGCATGTGTGTTCTAATACTAAAACCAACACTAGAGGCATTGCATGTGTGTTCTTTCCACAAACCACACATGGATCAACCATTGGTCATTGCATGTGTGTTCTTTTCCACAAACCACACATGGATCCACCACTAGAGTCATTGCATGTGTGTTCTATTCACAAACCACTCATGGATCCACCACTGTCATTGCATGTGTGTTCTTTCCACAAACCACACATGGATCAACCACTAGAGTCATTGCATGTGTGTTCTTATACTAAAACCAACAAATGGATCAACCAGTGGTCATTGCATGTGGGTTCTTTTCCATAAACCACTTATGGATCCATTACAGTCATTGCGTGTGTGTTATTTCCACAAACCACACATGGATCAACCACTAGAATCATTGCATGTGTTATCTTTCCACAAACCACATATGGATCAACCACTAGAGTCACTGCATGTGTGTGTTCTTTTCCTCAAACCACTTATGGATCAACCACTAGAGTCATTGCATGTCTGTTCTTTCCACAAACCACATGTGGACCCACAAGAGTCATTGCATGTGTGTTCTTATACTAAATCTAGCACTAGAGTGATTGCATGTGTTTTCTTTCCACAAACCACATATGGATCAACCAGAGTCACTGCATGTGCGTACTTTCCACAAACCACACAAGGATCAACCACTAGAGTCATTGCATGTTTGTTCTTATACTAAAACCACAAACCAGCACTAGAGTAATTGCATGTGTGTTCTTTTCCACAGACCACACATGGATCCACTAGACTCATTGCATGTGTTTTCTTTTCCACAGACAACTTATGGATCAACCAGTGGTCATTGCATGTGTGTTCTTTTCACAAACCAGATGTGGACCCACTAGAGTCATTGCATGTGTGTTCTTATAGTAAAACTAGCACTAGAGTCATTGCATGTGTTTTGTATCCACAAACCACACATGGATCCACCACTGTCATTGCATGCGTGGTCTTTCCACAAACCACACATGGATCAACCACTAGAGTCATTGCATGTGTGTTCTTTCCACAAACCACACATGGATCAACCACTGGTCATTGCATGTGGGTTCTTTTACATAAACCACTTATGGATCCATTACAGTCATTTCATGTGTGTTATTTCCACAAACCACACATGGATCAACCACTAGAGTCATTGCATGTGTGTTATTTCCACAAACCACACATGGATCGACCACTAGAGTCACTGCCTGTGTGTGTTCTTTTCCACAAACCACACATGGATCCACCACTAGAGTCAGTGCATCTGTGTTCTTTCCACAAACCACATATTGATCAACCAGTGGTCATTGCATGTGTGTTCTTTTCCATAAACCACTTATGGCTCCATTACAGTCATTGCATGTGTGTTATTTCCAAAAACCACACATGGATCAACCACTAGAGTCATTGCATGTGTGTTATTTCCACAAACCACACATGGATCGACCACTAGAGTCATTGCATGTGTTTGTTATTTTCCACAAACCACACATGGATCCACCACTAGAGTCATTGCATGTGTATTCTTATACTAAAACCACAAACCAGCACTAGAGTCATTGCATGTGTGTTCTTTTCCACAAACCACACATGGATCCACTATACTCATTGCATGTGTGTTCTTTTCCACAAACAACTTATGGATCAACCAGTGGTCATTGCATGTGTGTTCTTTTCACAAACCACATGTGGCCCCACTAGAGTCATTGCATGTGTGTTCTATCCACAAACCACACATGGATCCACCACTGTCATTGCATGTGTGTTCTTTCCACAAACCACACATGGATCAACCACTAGAGTCATTGCATGTGTGTTCTTATACTAAAACCAACACTAGAGTCATTGCATGTGTGTTCTTTCCACAAACCACATATGGATCAACTAGTGGTCATTGCATGTGGGTTCTTTTCCACAAACCACTTATGTATCCATTACAGTCATTGCATGTGTGTTCTTTTCCACAAACCACACATGGATCCACTAGTGGTCATTGCATGTGTGTTCTTATAGTAAAACTAGCACTAGAGTCATTGCATGTGTTTTGTATCCACAAACCACACATGGATCCACCACTGTCATTGCATGCGTGGTCTTTCCACAAACCACACATGGATCAACCACTAGAGTCATTGCATGTGTGTTCTTATACTAAAACCAACACTAGAGTCATTGCATGTGTGTTCTTTCCACAAACCACATATGGATCAACTAGTGGTCATTGCATGTGGGTTCTTTTCCACAAACCACTTATGTATCCATTACAGTCATTGCATGTGTGTTCTTTTCCACAAACCACACATGGATCCACTAGTGGTCATTGCATGTGTGTTCTTTCCAAAAACCACATATGGATCAACCAGAGTCATTGTATGTGTGTTCTTTGCACAAACCACACATGGATCAACCACTAGAGTAATTGCATGTGTGTTCTTACACCAAAACCACACATGGATCCATTTGAGTCATTTCATGCTTGTTCTTATACTAAAACTAGCACTGCCCCCCAATGGATCTACCATTAGACCGAGTCTTCTAGAAGGCACGCCATAACACAGTTGTTCTGCTTGACGATTGTTACATACCGTTCGATTGGGGCGCTTGGACGATTGGGATGGTCTTCGCGAGAGCGATCCTCGAGTAGGCTATTCTGTGGCATGATTGGCCACGCTTGCTCTGGAAAAACTGGCATGTTGCGAGTGTTACGACTCACGAGTTCAGTGGGCCATATCCCAGTGTCACGTCCCCGTTACTTCTCTTCCTCCCCGTACTTCTCTTCCTTCCCCTTGAAGCCACTTTCCCCACTTCACTTCCATCCTACGGTAGCCGCAAGACGACGATATCCGGCAATTCTCTGGTCGCTACCTTCATGGTAAGAAATCATTTTACAAGCTTTTGAACTTATCCTACACATTCCTGCTATTCGCCAATCCATTTGCTGATCTTTTTTCCGATTTCTCGACGAACTTCAGTTGTGGCGGATGTGGGAGCCCAAGAATCTAGAGATCCTCGCGTGCAACTTCGCGGCGGCGTTCCCGCTCGTGTGTTCCCACCCAGGATGCTTTCGCCGTTACTCCTACCATGAGCTCCCGATCCACGAGCTCGCGTGCCCGCACGGCGCGTGCGCCTGCACGGAGCCGGGCTGCAACTACACTGGCCCGCTGGCAGAGCTCGTCGTCCACCTTGCAGATGTGCACTTGATCAAAGTGATTAGGATCTCGTATGGGCAAGCCCAACTTCTCCAAGAGCAGGTGTCGTTCACTTACTCGGCACGCTGCCTGCTAATTTTCCAGGGGGGCGGCTCTGTTTTCGTACTGACCATCACCGCCGGTGTTCCGGGAACCAGAGCCGGGCCCACCGTCATGGGTGCCGTATGCGTCAGGTTGGTCTCGTGCGCCTAGCCTGAATACACGATGCGCATGTGGGCGAACGCCCAGCCACCGTCGTCGGATAGCATTCTTGTGCTAGCCGAGGCGCCGAGCTGCCCGACGCTGCGGGACGTGGAGTATGTGGACCTAAGGTCGATCCTATGCGTGCCATCTCAGTACCTTGTCGGTGCTGGACTGAACTGGCAGATGCATTTCTAAATTTGTATCGAGAAGACCGACAGACAAATGTAGTACTTGTGTTATCGTTACTGTTAGACTTAAGCGATGCTTCTCACGTGCTTAGAGCATATGTGTTGTGCGAATGTACCCTAGTTGTAGTTTTCAGTACTCCTTAATACTTCGACGAGTTATTATATTGGTCCAATCAGCTTGCTGTTGTCACGTTGCAAAGTCCGCTTGGTCCAGACAGACCGGCAATACCGTGTGCCCCCGCTCTCGCATGTCAGTGTCACGTGTTTCGAGGGCCCACCTGCCAGTGTCCTTCCCCTCGAAGCTATTGTCCCAACTTCTCTTCCATCCTGCCACTCCCGTCCGATGGTTGTAATCTGATGATTTTCATTGGATTGTTTACAAGTAATCTACGTTGATAATGCAACATGCAAATGGCATAGACACAATTTCTAAAGTGGAAGCACTCACCGGCTGCTATTGCACATATTTCTTAATATAGCTCGACAAACACATTACAATAATTGTACTCGCATTAAACACAACCGAAATTGCAACCATCCTAAACAACATATAAACCCACATCACACAGCTGTCGTCGGAATCCACCTCGATTGGTGACACCGCCGTGCCCTTCCCGGTGACATCCACTCCCGCCTGTGGCTTACCCTTCGCCAAGGAGGAAACAATGGCGTTCTGCACAGCGTCGTCCCTGTCGCCCTCCACATCGGAATTGACAATGACGAAGGTGACATCAAAAGGCTCCTCTTTCCTCTGCCCTCGCTCCCCTCGCTCATGGCTCGCAGCTCGTGTAGTTCGTCTCGGGCGGAATTAGGGTCGGCTCAACACCGTCAGGCGGGTTCCCCCATCAGGTACCGAAGGGCGCCCTACGATTACTACCCCGATATGATGTGTTTGTGTGGTGAGAAGATGCCGAGATGGATTTCGTGGACTGATGAAAATACTGCAGGAAAATTCAGCAACTGCAGCATCAGAGCGGTAACTTCCTACTGTAGGTACAATGGTAACCTGGATCCGGAAAGCGTAATGTAATTCTTTTTTTTTGTTTCCTTCGATCTACTACGCAGGAAGGGAGGGGACTGGCTGTGACAAGTTTGTGTGGATCGAAAATCCACTAGCAGGTTTTTACAGAGAGCTCGTTCAGGATCTGCGTGATGCTGTGTGGGACAAGAAAGAGGAGATTCGTGCGATGGAGCGAGAGATCCGGGAGCTTCGCCAGGTGCAGGGGAGGCAGGGGCAGGGAGGTGGTGAGACATATGGGCTCAAGATTAGGCCAGATAGTGGACACAATTTCCTCATTATCTGTTGCATTTGCAGTTTATGTTGCCATGTCATTGTCCAGCAGTTGAAATAAGTTGCTACTTCGTGGAGTGTATCGGCCAGCTTAAGAAATTGTTTTCCATCCCAGAAACTTATCATAAGTGTAATGCCAACAGCATGGATTTATTAAGCGCCTATAAATAAATCATGTCTGTGCCACTAACACCCATCGATTTTGGAGAGTATTTAACTGCTCAGCTATCGCGGTTGTTCAGATAGTAGTGGCACAGTCATAGTTTTGGATTCAACTAGTGGCCTCGGCCGTATCAAATCCTAAAGCCGCGATACATTTTACTCCGAGTACAAGAGGCAGATTGTTTCCCCCGACAAGTTCCACGCACACAGCTCCAGAGTTTAACCGAACTACATATATAGGTTCAAGTTCAATACATCATTAGGCTGCTACACTACTAGCCCTCTTTCTCTGCTTGGGTGCCAACTTTCTTCCTCTTTCCTTCACATCCACTCGCTTCTTCATCTCATGCCTTCTTCCTCTTCCTGGGTGCCAATTTTCTTACCTTCACGTACCCTGCATCTCCGGGCCGAGGGAAGTCAGGCCAATCAGCACCAGAATCTTGTCCGGCATCATCACTCCACTCGTTTTGGTTTTCTTCCCGCAGCAAAATCACTGAGTCGGCTGTCTTGTTTCTTACCTTGCGCTTCCTGTAAAAACAACAGTACATGGATTACTACCTTATATCTACAGACTATAAACAATTTTTGTGTCTGAATGTACCATCTCATACCTAGGTTTGGGAGCATTAAGGGGACATCCAGCTGCTCTATGGCCTATAAGATGGCAGGTCTTGCATCTATTTTTGCCCTTCTTTGTAGCACAGAAAGCCGAACCCTTCTTCTCGAGAAAATTCTTAAACCTATTCACCCGGGGTCTTCCTCTGCCCCTTTTCGTAACTGGCTGGCAAAGCTCGAAAGACAGTTGGACTTGAGGCCATTGAGATGGGTCTGTACATGGCTCGACGGATCCAGCGTACGCAGCTGTGCACTTTTCCATAGAGTAGTAGTCTGACAAATACTGATCCAAATGTGGTAGAGTTCTTTTCTTCACCAAGAAGGCCAAGGCGTGGTCACAAGGTTTCTCGGTATGCTGGCACTCTAAGCAGGTGCATTCTCGTAGCTGGATATTCACAACATCTCTTTTGCCACTCTTGGACATATCGACCACCTCACAGCTTCAGCTGGTTGACGGTAGAACCTTAAGATGAGCAAGTCCTCAGCTTCTCTTGTGCAGTTGCTGTACAATTGGTGGTAGCATATGTCCTCTAAGTCTCCTACTGATCTCTCTCCTTATATTTAACAGCTTCATGATCATACCACGTCTGTTGTCCATCAAGATATGAACAGGACGCACTTTTATGTCCTTCACCCAGTTATTCAGGCATTCTGCAAGGTTGTTGTTTATGTAATCAACTTTGATGTCAGGGTTGAATTGACTCCTCTTCCATAGCTGTGAATGATGGATGGCTAAGTACTTTGGAATTTCAGGGGCTTCGACAAAAATCTTGCTCATGAAATAATCGCTGCTACTAGGTTTGTAAACTCTAGCAGCAGGAAACATGTAACGAAATACGCTGTCTGCGTAGTGTGAGTACAAGTTGAGCATCATATGGGCATGGCATTCTCTACCTTCAGCTCGTGGGAACACCTCCTTCACTGCATTCGTCAGCCCTTTGCATGCATCCGTGGATATAGCCAATGGATCCATGTGGCATATTGATCTGCTGAGCTGCCTCATAAACCAGACCCAGTTTTCCTATGTTTCTGTTTCAAACAGCCCGAATGCCACTGGGAACATCCAGTTGTGACCATCAAGTGTTGTGGCAGATGACAGGCAGCCTTTCTTTTTGCCAGTTAGGACAGTGTTGTCTACACTCAGATACGGCCTACAGCCACCCTTGAATCCATCGATGCAAGGTTTAAGCACCATGAAAAATCTTTTGAAATATATTTTACCACCTTCTGATTCAATGTCAATCTCCACAACACTCCCCGGACACCTAGCTTGTACCTCTGCCTTGAAGTTGTACATCATCCTGAAGCTATTGGTCCAATCCCCGTGAAAGACACCCAGAGCTTTCTCTTTACCTTTCCAAATCGTGTAATACGGAAGGACAATGTTGCATTTAGAACCGTGGCTAGTCTAAATATTCTTCACGGTCTCCTTAGGGTTATCCTTTAGTATGGACATAGATTACATAGCCACCCACTCCGTATCAGCCATTGAGGATTTTAGTTTGCTGCCTGTCGGACACATGTGTGGAGGGCCCATTCTGTTCACCTGCAACACAGATTCATTTAAAAGATAAGCGGAGTTGACTAGTTGCTAGAAAGATATCGCACATCAATTGTAGTTATAGAGTGAAAAGAGAGAGAGAGAGAGTTCTAATGGTTTGCTGTATTCATTTCCCCAATACCCTAATTGCAGTCGACGCAGGTAAGGATCTTGTTGTGATCCTCCATGGACAATGTACCTCGGCCCGTCCATTCATCCACGTTAACTTGCAAACGGCCTCATACCTCTCGGCAGAGTTCTTCAGTCGATAAACATCGAACTCCCCTTGATACAAAATGCCGGAACGACATCCTGAACTCATGCATGCTCCTAAACTCGGTGCCGACCGAAATTATAGGATACTCGTGGTCATGTTTAATTTCTTCTACTTCAACACCCAAATTATCGACTGGAATACCAGCCTCATCGTTAAGTTCCTCGTCTATTTCATCATCACCAGATTCTTGATCCTCTACAGTACCTGCTTCTTCATCTGATTCAGAATCTTCGCCATCGTCTCTAATGCCTAGTACTGCACACATCATATTGACTCCCATGGGTGGGGCTGCACCATCATCTCCACCCGGATGGACAGGAACATTGCCCCAGTCCACCTCACCGGCAACTCTGTTTTCTCCAAGACACTCGGTTGCTTCTGCTGCAAGCACATGGGGTGGTCTTACGTTTCCACGCATCCTAGGTACTTCAGTGGACAAATAGCAGTCAGAATCAATTTCATCTTGAGTGTACATAACCCTCTTGCTCTTCCTGTGTACATCCTCCTTCCTGATGTAATCTTTCCTGATGGTATCAGTAGGGCTTGACATCCACGTTCCATTCCCCATCGAACTAGGCCTTTTGCTGCCGCTCTTGGGTGTGATCTCCTTACTGCCTCCCCTCACGGGTGTTGGCTCCAGGGTGCTGGCATTATTGCCTGACCTCTGCGGCTTGTTCTTCTTCGAATTAGCCCTTTTGCTGCTACTATTGGGCGTGTTCTCCTTCGTGCTGGCATTATTGCCTGACCCCAGCGGCCTGTTCCGCTCCAAATTAGCCCTTTTGCTGCTACTATTGGGCGTATTCTCCTTCGTGCTGGCATTATTGCCTGACCTCAGCGGCATGTTCCGCTCCAAATTAGCCCTTTCGCTGCTACTATTGGGCATGTTCTCCTTTGTGCTGGCATAATTCCCTGACAGCGGCATGTTCTGCTCCAAATTAGTGTTTTTTTCTGCTCCCACTGGGTGTGGTAGCCTCCGTGCTGGCCATCTTCGCCTCTTTGCTACCACTCCTGGGAGTGTTCACCACCATGCTAGCCCTCTTAGCGTTTTTGCTGCTACCGTTCGGTGTGGCATTTTGACTGGATCTCAGGGGTGTACTCTGCGGCGTGGTGCCTTTTGTCGTGCGACTCTTGGGCGTCCTCTTCTCTAGCGTGGTCTCCTTGGTGATGTTCTTCTTCGGGGTGCCCTTTGTGGGGATGCTCTTCCTGCTCCTCTTTATGACGCTCCTCTGTAAGACTCTCCTCTGTTCGAAGCCACCCTCAGTCGCACCAGCCCCAGTGATGCCATGGATCAGGTCACCCCTGCCTTCTAAAAGTCCATCATCTCTATTGTCGAGTTCCAATTCCTCCCCAACCGTGAGCACTACCAAGTGGAAGTAAACTTCACCTCTATAATGTTTCCTTGTAAACGGTACGACTAAATCCCTGGTATCTTTCACTTCGATAGCCTTTTTGCTCATGTAACCATAATATACCAAACGTTCTTCCTAGGAGGACCCCCACAACACCTTCACACGTAACGATGCCATCAGGTCAGATAACTCTACCACTTCAGGGTCGTATCTGCCAAGGATTACATCAAACTCGTCATAGAATTTTTCTGTGCCATCATCTAATTTTGCAGTATAATCCGCCCCACCGATACGAACGATTACTTTTCCATCATCAGGTTCTTCAGGATAGAAACCTCTGAGAGGTTCGAGAGATGGAGCGGCACCATCAGACCCAGCCCCAATGCCACCGCCGCCATCACCAGCGTCATCGTTAGCTGGATCAACCTCGGTGGAAGTACCATGAGCAGGAGCAAGGGGAGGGCCCTTAGCAGCGGGAGATACATTACATGGTGGATAGGCAGGGCCCCTTCTAAAGGCAACCACAATAGGATCAGCTGCTGCCATGTCACCTCGACGATCAGGAGTAGTTCCCACAACAGAAGTATTTCGAGTGCTAGCAGAGTCCAGACCATGATCTGGCTTCAGACCAGCAGCTCGCTGAACCCAAGCACGGGTTCGAGGAGGAGAGAATGGTTCAGTCTTTGCAACAATAGTGGGGCAGCCTCCGGAAGCCTTGGTTTGCTCAACAGCGGTAGGGATTGGGTCAACAGCGTCCAGATCAACAACAACACGAGGATGACCAGTACCAACAGATTCCAGAGCAAGGGTTCGCACAACTTGAGGACGGTTTCGAGGAGGAGCAGCACACAAGGCGGCGGTCTTGGCAACAACAGCGGGGCAGCCTCCGGACGCCTTAGTTTACTGAACAGCCGCATGGATTCTGTGAGCAGCAGCCGCAGCAACACTGGCGCGGGGAAGGGAACGACTAGTACCAGCAGATTCTAGAGCAGAGTTTTCCACAACGGCAATACGGGGACTCCTACGAGGAGGTTGCCTGACAGAAGCATGTCGCGGACGAAGAACCACATTTTTCTCAACAACAGCAGGGGTTCGATTTAGACCTCCCTGTCCAATAATAGCTGGGCGACTCCTAGTAGTAGGAGCTTCCTCATCCACTATGTTACACATCAGCATAACCACGCGAAGCCTAACATGTTGTTTCATCAACCCAATTAGCTGACTATCACATGCTATAGGAACCTTGAAGCCTCGTTCATCAAGGAGGCTGAACCGTGCAGTCTGCTCCGGCCTCATTTCAACAAGTTCACGCACAGTAGCAACCAAACCAGGGATAGTGCATAGCTGCACAGGCGCTACTTCCATCTTCAGATTCTGAGCCTCTTTCCACGTGCTCTCCCCATGTGCTAATTTAATGACGTAGCCGTAGATGGTGACCAGAACCATGTAGTTGGGTTCACTGGAGATCCTAGTTGACAGAAAATTGGAGACAAAAGATAAGAATTGTTTGTCAGCATCGTGCTACCAAACAATTCTATGTTCGATATATCTCTGTAATGCCAATAGCCAGCTAGCAGTTATAGGTAGTGCGAATAGCTAAGAGAAGAGTAGCTCACCCGAAATTAGCCAGAAGTATTTCTTCCTCGGCAAATGGATCTGCCATCCTCCGCGCTGCTCAGCTCGTCGGCGGTAGAGGCGGGCTAGATCGTCGCAACGGCTGGCACGACATTCGGCATTACAGCTCGGTAGCAGCAAGTAGGCGCAGCAACTTGGCGCCGGAAGTCAAATGCCCGAATAGATCATTCTGGTTGGAGAGGGGATTTCGACGCCGTCGGTGCTAGGGTTCATGCGAAAGGAGGGAGGGGGTGGATTTGTGAATTTGGTCAACGCACGATGCTTCTTTAGTATCTCGTTTCGCCTACGTGGTTTCCGCGTTGGCGCTCGGGTCACAGAAATATTACTGACATGAGGGTCCTGACCGTCTACTTCACGGGGCAGTTTAACGGCATGTTTGGATTTGGTAGGGGTGAGACGAGTTTGCATCGAAATGGCCCCTCTCGGTAGTTGGCGGCCCAACTTTTCGAAACGCGGTGATTTCAGGCAACTTAGGTACCGCCATGCGCTGGCCTGCCAACTTTGGTACCGCAGACGAACAATCCCATCCATATGGGGTCTGTGAAAAGAACACACATGCAATGACACTAGTGGACCCATATGTGGTCTGTGAAAAGAACACACATGCAATGACTCTAGTTGTGGTTAATGAAAAGAACACACATGCAATGAAAATGGTGGTTCCATATGTGGTCTGTGAAAAGAACACACATGCAATAACACTGGTGGATCCATATGTGGTTTGTGAAAAGAACACACATGCAATGACAATGGTGGTTCCATATGTGGTCTGTGAAAACAAAAAATATTTCAATGACACTGGTCGATCCATATATGTTCTGTGAAAAGAATAGACATGCAATGACATTGGTGGATCCATATGTGGTGTGTGAAAAGAACACACATGCAATGACACTGGTGGATCCATATGTGGTTTGTGGAATGAAC
>CAJUXJ010002255.1:0-18222 GCA_910589775.1 Avena eriantha
GGGCCTAGGGTTGCCCGCGCCAAGGGGGGGTGTGGCCACCCTGTGGCCCCTCTCTGGCTCTCCTTCTGGCTCCGTGAATCTTCTGGTAAAATATCAACTCGGCTTTTGTCCCATCCAATTCCGAGAATATTCATTTTCTGACTTTCTGGAACCAGAAATAGCAGAAAACAGGCAACTGGCATTGTGGCTCTTGTTAATAGGTTAGTCCAAGAAATCATATGAAAAGTACTCCAAAGTGTGGACTAAACACAAGAATGTGGATAAAACCAAACATGGAACATCAAAAATTATAGATACATTTGCAATGTATCAACATCCCCAAGCTTAACTCGTGCTCGTCCTCGAGTAGGTAAGTGATAAAAAGAAAGAATAATTTTTGAGGTGACATGCACCATCATAAACTTGATCAAAGTATTTGTAAAACATTCAAAGCTGGGATCATAGTACTTCAATCATAACATGAAAGACAAAGTTCTAGCAATAAGCAAAGAAACTATGATGCAACATGAAAAGGCACAAACAAAAGATTCATGAATAACAATGCTTTGCAAGAAGTTTGTTTGTTTCACATAAAGAAAACATAGCATAATAGTATTCATCTTGTCCCTCAATAGAGTAGCAAATATAAATGCATAGGACACCTTCAAAGTTCATAAGAGTGACTAGATACAAATAGTTTAAAACAAGCAATATCAAAGCTATGCATCAATCAACAAGTCTTGGGACAATGCACATAGAACTAAGAATGGCCACTATGCTCTCAAAGTAGGTGCATAAAGCTAGAAGGTGGAGACTCAATATAATGGTGGAAGAAAGGCCTTCATAGAAGGAAGCAGAGATTCAAGTTTCATAAAGAGCTTCCAAAAATTATGGTACTTATAGCTTTCAGCTCTCATTGCCCCTATCATAAGCATAGTTAAGGTGATTAAGGTTAAAGTGACACAACTAAGAGGATATGCTTGACAAGTTATAAACCGAAATCTCATGCCCCTTACTTACGAAGACCGATCCTCATGCTACTCAACTTTAGTCACAAGTAACCTCTTGTCATTGTAAGTACATGTGTATCATAAAGAACCGCCAATGGGGTACCCCTTGCACATGATACAAGAGCTATCCCATAATCAAAATGACAAGGTAAGCAGACAATGAGCATCTCAGTGATCTTTTTATTTGCTATTTGCATAGGTTTTTATTGAGGATGCTTCATAGAGTGCTCATTATGGTTATGATGCAAGTTTCCACCATGATTAGGCATGGCTTAGGTTAGCGGCCCAGGCGTTTCTCTAACACACATACAAACTCCATGATCTTACAAGTTCCACTTTTATTTCACACCGCTGTGATCCGTAAGCAAAAGAACATGATATCAACGGGGTACAAAGTACAAGTGCAATGTTGAAAGTGTTCCCCATGATACATGGTTCTGCTAATTTCAACTTATAAAGCGCAAGCATATACGCAACAAAGAAGGACCCAATGGTTCAAGTTTATTAGATGCAAAAAAGTAATGTGTGCCATCAAGTTCGTGAGAGCGTTAATGACTAATTTTCTCATAACAAGTTTAATTTGGAAGGTAAACAAAAGCATGAACATACTTGGAATAGCATAAGCTAGAAGGTAGGTATGGTGGACTCTTTGGAATAACTTGGTTTAGGGAGTTGGATGCATGAGTGGAACTCATACTTGGTTGTGGAGGCTAGCAAAAGGCTGGGAGCGACAAACTAAGAGAGAAATAATGGCCATAATCATGCAGAGCGACAAAACATCATTGATCAAAGCATAAAGTGATACTACAAGCTGAAAACTAAAGGATCATAAAGGCTATGGTGACTTTGGATAGTCATAACATGGTGTGAACATGCGCCAAGTCAACCCAAATAAAGCATCAAAGGAGAATACCACTATACTATGCTTTAATATGCCTAAACAACACATGATTCATCCAAGGCATATTAAGCAATCTCAATTGTTTATAACAAGTCATGCTACAGCAAAGAATACTAAGCATAAAGCCAAAACAATATCAAGCATGGAATGACAAAGCATAGGCCACAGTCAAAAACAAGCTCTCTTTACCACTTAAGCATGAACTTTCCTACTCTTTTCCAATCCAAACCAAACTATTTGAAAACTAATGTATGAAAGAGGGGGTCCAACGAATTTATTCAGAAAACTAAGAAAACCAAGCAAATGAGAAACCAAAACAAAAACAAAAACAAAAAAGAAGACGCTCCAAGAAAAACACAACTGTGCATGAAACAATAAAAATGAAGCGTTTGGAAGAAACCTGGGATTTTTATTGATGAAGAGGGGATTCCTTGGGCATCCCCAAGCTTTGACGCTTGTACTTATTGGATATTTCTTGGGGTGACACGCGTGGCATCCTCAATCTTGAGCTTTAGTCCATCCTTCATCTCATTACTTATTCCTTCCATACACCAGAAAATTTTACTTCATACAAAACTTCACAAAATCTTTATTAGCAACATTAGTGCACTCAAGATAAATAAGTCTTAAGGTTCAGTTCTAACACCAAATAAACTTCCATTAGAACACTAGATACTGTAGCACTTCCCTCAAAAATCTCAATTCCCCAAAAGAACTCAAGAAGGAACCAACAAGAAGCAAATACAAATAATGGCAGAAATCTGTCAAAACAGACCAGCAGGTATACACGAATTTTTTCGAAGACCTTATGTTGCTCAAATCGTAAAGTGTTGAACTAACAAAATTTAGATAATAACCTGGGGAAGAATCACAAAAATTCATGTTTAAAAGGACTTACAGATATTTGACATGAATTTCTACGGTGACGCACAGAAATCTGTTTCGGGACAGCAACTTTCCCAATCATTACTTTTCTCTCATTAGAGGTTACTCTTGACACAAAAAGCAAATAAAAAGGATAAGGAGAGGTTATTACTGAAGTAATAACTTCCAAGACTCATCTAAAACTTTTGGGTTATCTCCCAATAAGTACTTTTCTTTAACGCTTTTAAGTTAGGCATGATAGTTTGAGAAGGTGCTCACATAAGAAATATTAATTGAAGTAAAAGAGAGCATCAAGAAGCAAATTCAAAACACATTTAAGTCTAACCCACTTCCTATGCATAGGAATCTTGTAAATAAACAAGTCATGAAAGCACAAAGCAACAAGCATAAGAAAGCAAAACAAGTGCAACTTCAAAATTTTCAACATAAAGAGGGGAAATTTAATATTATTGAGATGCATAAAACCATGTTTCCCTCTCTCATTATAACTTTCAGTAGCTTCATGAATAAAATTAACAATATAACTATCACATAAAACATTCTTATCATGAGCCACATGCATAAAAGAATTATTACTCTCCGTATAAGCATAGTCATTCTTATTAATCGTAGTGGGAGCAAATTCAATAAAATAGCTATCATTATTATTCTCATCACCATAACCATCAAATATAGGAGGCATATTGTAATCATAATTAATTTCCTCCTCAATAGTAGGTGGACTAAAAATATCATATTAATCATTGTAATCATCATATATTAGAGGTTTGGTATCATCATAAGCAATAGAATAGTTATCTTCCAAAGCTGGGGAACTAAAAAGATCATTTCATAAAAACTAGCTTCCCCAAGCTTAGACTTTTCCATAGCATTAGCAATAATGGTGTCCAAAGAATTCATACTAACAACATTGCTATTAGCATGCAAATAAAGTTCCAAAGGTTTTTTAATTTTCTCTTCAAACACTTCACGTCCTAACTCAAGATAAATACTATAAAGTTCTCTAATTTTGTTGTTGTTTTCCATTAAGCCTAACTAGTGAAAACAAGAAACAAAAAGACCAAATTGCAGAATCTAAAGGAAATAACTTCGAGCACTCACACCGGAGGATGTGAGTACCTTTTACCTTACCTCCCCAGGAACGGCGCCAGAAAATAGGTGTTTTCCGTGGGAGGTTCTTCTTCTTTAATCCTCCGGTGTGAATACCTTTTACCTTACCTCACCGGCAACAACGCCAGAAAATAGCTTGATGTCTACGCACTTCTATTCTTCTAGACAGTTGTTGGGCCTCCAAGTGCAGAGGTTTGTAGAACAGCAGCAAGTTTTCCCTTAAGTGGATCACCCAAGGTTTATCGAACTCAGGGAGGAAGTGGTCAAAGGTATCCTCTCTCAAGCAACCCTGCAATCAAGATACAAGAAGTCTATTGTGTCCCCAACACACCCAATACACTTGTCAGGTGTATAGGTGCACTAGTTCGGCGAAGAGATAGTAAAATACAAGTGGTCTGGATAATTATAAGTGGTAACAGTGATAGAAGATAGCTTGATGGTGTGGAAAAGACTAAAGGCAAACTGAAATAAAGATGGAAGCAAGCAAACATGTAACAGATCTAATAGAAAATGGTGTTTCAGTGCTTAGAAACAAGGCCTAGGGATCATACTTTCACTAGTGAACACTCTCATATAAATATATTATCTTCATGATACTACTCTTAACTACTCTCCGGTTGAAGACTCTAATCGATGGTAGGGCTATAACAGCACACCTCAAAGTAAGTCTTTCCCATCTAGAAAACCCCACACTGTCACCTTGAGCACTAGATGGTTCCAACAAACACCACAATTTCATAAAGACATCCAACTCCAAATATAACTCATAACAAGTATTTGAGATCTCTAGCCTAAGTGCCACCATGGTGTGCACGCTGTCACTTTCACACACACGAGGAGAGCAGAGATCTATTAAAGCACTTGAGTAGCAAGGAAGATCTACTTGATTACAAAGCTCATGATCACAATATGATCATGCATAGAGAGGGAGATGAACACATAGCTACCGGTAGAACCCTTAGCCTCTAGAGAGATCTACTCCCTCCTCATCATGGGAATCAGCAATGGTGATGGACATGGTGGTGGAGATCGATGGAGATGGCTTCGGGGGCACTTCCCCGTCCCGGCAGGGTGCCGGAACAGAGACTTTCTGTCCCCCGAATCTCCCCTTCGGTGGCGGCGGCGCTGCGGAACTATTCGGGGATTTCTGATTGACGGTCTAGGGTTTTTGCCTTGGGAGGAATATATAGGCGAAGGGGCAAGGTCGGTGGCCGGCCAGGGGGGCCACACCATGCCCTGGCGCGGCCTAGGGTTGCCCGCGCCAAGGAGGGTGTGGCCACCTTGTGGCCCCTCTCCGGCTCTCCTTCTGGCTCCGTGAATCTTCCGGTAAAATATCAACTTCGGCTTTTGTCTCATCCAATTCCGAGAATATTCATTTTCTGACTTTCTCGAGCCAAAAACAGCAGAAAACAGGCAACTGGCACTGTGGCTCTTGTTAATAGGTTAGTCCCAAAAAGTGTATGAAAAGTACTCCAAAGTGTGGACAAAACATAAGAAAGTAGATAAAACCAAGCATGGAACATCAAAAATTATAGATACATTTGCAATATATCAGTGGTCTCTGAAGAGAACACACATGCAATGACTCAAGTTGTTGTTAGTAAAAAGAACACACATGCAATAACACAGGTGGATCCATGTGTGGTCTCTGAAGAGAACACACATGCAATGACACTGGTGGATCCATATGTGGTATGTGAAAAGAACAATCATGCAATGACTCCGTATGTTCTTCGTAAAAAGAACACACATGCAATGACACTGGTGAATCCATGTGTGGTCTCTGAAGAGAACACACATGCAATGATAGTGGTGGATCCATATGTGGTATGTGAAAAGAGCACACATGCAATGACACCAGTTGTTGTTAGGAAAAACAACACACATGGAGTGACACTGGTGGATCCATGTGTGGTCCCTGAAGAGAACACACATTTCAATGACACTGGTGGATCCATATGTGGTATGTGAAAAGAACACACATGCAATGACTCTAGTTGTTGTTAGTAAAAAGAACACACATGCAATAACAGTGGTGGATCCATGTGTGGTCTCTGAAGAGAACACACATGCAATGACACTGGTGGATCCATATGTGGTATGTGAAAACAACACACATGCATTGACTCTGTATGTTCTTAGTAAAAAGAACACACATGCAATGCACTGGTGGATCCATGTGTGGTCTCTGAAGAGAACACAGAAGCAATGACAATGGTGGATCCATATGTGGTATGTGAAAAGAGCACACATGCAATGACACCAGTTGTTGTTAGTAAAAATAACACACATGCAGTGACACTGGTGGATCCATGTATGGTCCCTAAAGAGAACACACATTTCAATGACACTGGTGGATCCATATGTGGTATGTGAAAAGAACAAACATGCAATGACTCCAGTTGTTGTTAGTAAAAAGAACACACATGCAATGACACTTGTGGATCCATGTGTGGTCTCTGAAGAAAACACACATTTTAATGACACTAGTGGATCTATATGTTGTATGTGGAAAGAACACACATGCAATGACTCCAGTTGTTCTTAGTAAAAAGAACACACATGCAATAACAGTGGTGGATCCATGTGTGGTCTCTGAAGAGAACACACATGCAATGACACTGGTGGATCCATATGTGGTATGTGAAAACAACACACATGCAATGATACCAGTTGTTATTAGTAAAAACAACACACGTGCAACGATACTGGTGGATCCATGTGTGGTCTCTGAAGAGAACACACATTTCAATGACACTGGTGGATCCATATGTGGTATGTGAAAAGAACAGACATGCAATGACTCTAGTTGTTGATAGTAAAAAGAACACACATGCAATGACACTGGTGGATCCATGTGTGGTCCTTGAAGAGAACACACATCCAATGACTCTAGTTGTGGTTAATGAGAAGAACACACATTTCAATGACACTGGTGGATCCATATGTGGTGTGTGAAAAGAATAGTCATGAAATTACTCAAGTTGTTGCTAGTAAAATGAACACAAATGCAATGACACTGGTGGATCCATGTGTGGTCTCTGAAGAGAACACACATGCAATGACACTGGTGGATCCATATGTGGTATGTGAAAAGAGCACACATGAAATGACTCCAGTTGTTGTTAGTAAAAAGAACACACATGTAGTGACACTGGTGGATCCATGTGTGGTCTCTGAAGAGAACACACATTTCAATGACACTGGTGGATCCATATGTTGAATGTGAAAAGAACACACATGCAATGACTCCAGTTGTTGTTAGTAAAAAGAACACACATGCAATGACACTGGTGGATCCATGTGTGGTCTCTGAAGAGAACACACATGCAATGACTCTGGTTGTTGTTAGTAAAAAGAGCACACATGCAATGACTCTGGTTGTTGTTAGTAAAAAGAGCACACATGCAATGACACTGGTTGTTGTTAGTAAAAAGAGCACACATGCAATGACACTGTTGGATCTATGTGTGGTCTCTGAAGAGAACACACATTTCAATGACTAGTTGTTGTTAGTAAAAAGAACACACATGCAATGAAACTGGTGGATCCATGTGTGGTCTCTAAAAAAACACACATGCAACGACTCTGGTTGTTGTCAGTAAAAAGAGCACACATGCAATGACTCTGGTTGTTGTTAGTAAAAAGAGCACACATGCAATGACACTATTGTTGTTAGTAAAAAGAGCACACATGCAATGACACTATTGTTGTTAGTAAAAAGAGCACACATGCAATGACACTGTTGGATCCATGTGTGGTCTTTGAAGAGAACACATATTTCAATGACACTGTTGGATCCATATGTGGTATGTGAAAAGAACAGACATGCAATAACTCCAGCTGTTGATAGTAAAAAGAACACACATGCAATGACACTGGTGGATCCATGTGTGGTCCCTGAAGAGACACTACACCACAGCACTACATTCTCTACTGACGTTGGTCGGCAATGAACCAGCATCGCCAACAGAATGTTGGTCGGCAAAGATTCCATCGAACAGTTGGTCGGAAAATCTAGTGTATAACGTCCGACTGACGGTCGGGAATATCCAAACATTTATTGTCAAAATATCGGTCGGTAAATAATCCCGAACAACTTTTGGTCGTTATTGGGCCGGCCCGCACGCGGTGAAATATTTAACGCCCCGCGCGCGCGTGTTTCCTTTCCCCCGCGCAAGCGGCGCCGCTTCCTCTAAAAAAAGCCCCAAATCCGCCCCCACCACTGTCTCTTCACTCTAATCCCCAATTTCACCACACCCGCCCGCCACTCCCTCTCCGCCGCTACCACACCGTCCTACCGCCCTGCTCTCGCTTAAGATCTCTCCGGTACATCTCTCTCGCTCAAGATCTCTCTGGTACATCTCTCTCGCTCAAGATCTCTCTGGCACCCGACGTGCTCTCTCCTACCAGCGGCGGAAGAGCTCTCCTACCGGCGGCGGTGGCACTCTCCTACCGGCGGTGGCACTCTCCTACCGGCGGCGACGACGCTCTCCTACCGGCAGCGGTGCTACCCGTCCAGCGAGCAGGAGCTGTCCCTCGCGCTCCCATCCGGTCGCTGCCCACTACCAGCTGCAACCTGTGGTGATTTTCGTCTACGCCCAAACCATTGAGGTCACCTGTCTCTCCCCCTCCCCCTGTCTCATCACCTGATTTTTGCTGGTACTTGTCTTGGTATTTATTTGAAGGGTAGGTCGCTATTAGTAGTGGCCTGGGACGATGGTTACTAGTAGGATGTATGGGACTCATATGGATCTTTGGTATTCAGTGAAGACCCCCATCGCCGCCACTAAATGTACATTGATATAGTGCATCTCCAGTCCCATGTGCATCTCAGTGTTTTATTTCTTGTATAGCTGTAGAACAGTGTTAGGTAAATAACTGATTTCGTGGGCCATTTAAACAATACTAGTTAAGTGGCATTAGATAATTTTGTTCGTAAGGTTGTTTCACTCCTGTATTGATTCCTTGGGAATAGTGATTGCTTGACCATACTTTCAGAAGACACTCTTTAATATATATGCAACTAGTAGTCTATTGCTGGTCGGTGCTTACTAGATATTGTTATTTGGCCCTAATTTCATAAAATCAGTAGAGAAATTAGTAGTAACTCTTGGTTCTTCTCAATGGCATGAATGATTTTTACCCTATTTCGGGTGTTGTTTGCTTCTGTACACCCTTCTGGTTTAGCACTAAATTGTTTATTGATGAAAATCTTTTAATTGGCATGCTGTTGTATTATTTAGTCCTGAAGAATAATCTTGACTGCTCTCTGTACCTTCATTCCTACAATCTATTTGTATCCTATTTCTGCTAGCCTGCTTATTTAAATACTGTTGTATGGTGATTATTTTTGAAAATAGAAGTGGAGCCTAATTTCTTTATTTTCTAATTTGTTTGGTTATTAGGATTCTTGGTCCTGGGAATTCACGACCTCTCTAGGGCGGAACTGCAATCTCTCTTCTTGTCACTACCTCACTAACTTGTTGGTGAGTCGACCTTCTACTTCATTGTTCAATTAGCGTTGTCCATATACTAAATTTTTATCTGCTGTGTTCTGGGCATTATTAATGCCTTTTATTTTCTTTTGTGAACTACGCACTATTTATATTACTTCCATCGACGTATTCCACCTCTCTCATTCTGTGTGTGCTCCTGGTTTTTCCTTTATTGTGTCAGGATTTTCTATTGATCCGGTAATAATAAGTGTGCAACTAACATGGATAAAAGTTGGATGAATGTGCCTAGGTACAGCACACATTGCTAACTTTCTTAAACTTCAGTACTTGCTGAAATCAGATGTAACTCCCTGCATATATATGCTTGCATGTAGGCATACCGAGGAGTACATACAAGGGCTAGCTAGATTCTTGGGCTATGCGTTTGCTAAATCATCAGTCGAGAACAAAATATTATGTCCTTGCAAAAACTGTGTGAACTCGTATTGGATAGAAGAAATAATAGTTCGTGAGCACCTGGTATGTGAGGGTTTTGTCGAAGGATATAGCCAATGGATCTTTCATGGAGAGCGTGGCTCTTCTTCTGATAATCCACCAATTTTTTTTGATGTCCAAGAAAGGGATGAGGGTGACGACATTTCTGATTTGCTAAGAGACCTAGCGGGTGGTTTAGATGATGATAGGGGAGAATTTGAAGATGATGGCACTACAGATGAGGATAATTATTTCTTAGAATCTCTACACAAGTTGGAAGCTGATTCTAGACAAGAGCTGTATCCTGGTTGTAAAAACTTTTCAAAGCTCCTTTTCCTAGTTAGGCTTCTTCACACCAAAATGCTTGGAGGGTGGCCTGCTAAAAGTTTTAATATGCTATTAGATCTTCTCAAAGAGGCTTACCCTGATTCCGCAATACCTAAAAACTACAATGAAGCCAAAAAACTTGTCAAATGCCTGGGACTTGGGTATGTTAATATTCATGCATGTGAGAATGATTGCATTCTGTTTTGGAAAGAAAATGCTAATGCCAACTCATGCCCAAAGTGTAAAGCCTCACGATGGAAATCTGAAAGAAAGCATGCAGATGGGAAACGTGTCCACAAGGCTCCTAAGAAGGTTTTGCGCTACTTCCCAATAAAGAAAAGGTTTCAAAGGTTGTTTGCGTGCTCTAGGACTGCAGCTCTTGCAAGATGGCATACAGAACAGCGCACAGAAGATGGTTTGCTTAGGCATCCCACAGATTCTCTTCTTTGGAAGGACTTTGAGAACAAAAATCCAAATTTTGCTAAAGATAGCAGAAGCATCATGCTTGCACTAGCCACAGACGGTTTTAATCCCTTCCGTTCCATGAATCTCAGCTATAGCATTTTGCCTGTTCTATTGATTCCATATAACTTTCCTCCCAATATGGTTATGAAGCAATCAAATTTTATGTTATCTTTGTTGATTCCTGGCCCAAGAGCTCCTGGTAGTGATATTGATGTCTATTTCGAGCCTCTAATTGATGACATGCTAGATATGTTTGGTCATGGTGTTAGGACCTATGATGCATTGACTGGGGATTTCTTTCAGTTGTATGCTACCATAATATGCACAATTACGGATTTTCCGGGTCTTGGCAATGTGTATGCATGTGCTACATCTGGAGAAGGAGCTTGCCCTGAATGCCACTCTCATACATGTTTTCTAAGGCTTAATAATGGTAGTAAGAATTGCTATATGGGGCACCGTAGGTTCTTGCACGAGAAACACCCTTTAAGATATGACACACGTACATCATTTCATGAAATAGAAATTGGGACCGCACCTATTCCACTTTCTGGTAGTGAAATCTTTGAGCTGACCAAAAATATTGCAAGCAACTTTGGGAAGGATCCTAATGGGAAGAAGCCTAGAAAGAAGAAACACAAGGAAGGGGAACCACTGATCATTTGGAAAAGGCATTCTATTTTTTTTAAACTGCCATATTGGAAGGATTTGAAGATACACCATAACTTTGATATCATGCACATAGAGAAAAACGTGTGTGATAACATAGTTCACACATTGTTGGGTGTTGAGGGAAAAACCAAGGATAACATTAATTCTCGGTATGACCTTGAAGAATACAATATTAGAAGTGATCTTCATCCTATTCACCTTAATGATGAAGAAGTCTATTTCCCTCCTGCACCTTATGCAATGGAGCCGGATCAGAAAAGGACAGTCTGCAAAGTAATTAAAAGTGCCAAATTTCCTCCCCATTATGCATCTGACATACGTCGCAATGTGCATGTCAAGGATAGAAAGATAACTGGATTAAAAAGCCATGACAACCATGTTATTTTGCAACACTTGTTGCCACTTTCTGTGAGAAGAACATGGCCAGAAAGAGTGAGTGATGTATTGATACGTGTTAGCAGGTTTTTTAAGAAAATGTACTCACCGGTTATTCGTGTAAGTGACATGAAAAAGTTAGAGGCTGAAATTGCTGAGACCTTGAGCCTTCTTGAGGCTATATTCCTTCCATCCTTTTTCGATATGATGGTGCACTTGATGGTTCATCTTCCAGGCCAAGCAATGATTGCTGGTCCAGTATATTTTCGCAACATGTGGTCTATATAGAGGTATATTGTAGTGCTATTTTTTTAGGACAGTAACAAATATTTTATTAGTAATTTTATGTGTAATTGTGTGTTTGTGTGTAATTATAGGTTTATTGGAAATCTTAAGGGACATGTCCATACTAGAAGTCACGTGGAAGGATCAATTGTGGAGGGCTGTTTGTTTGAGGAGAGCTTGACATTTTGCTCTCGCTATTTAGATGGCGAGACTCGGTTTAACAGAGGTAGAAATGGTGGAGAATTGGATGTGGAAATTTGTGCTGCAACTCCATTCTTCCGCAACTCTGGCCGAGGGCTGGCTGGCAAGTGTCAAGTGATGTTAGATAACAAAACTTGGCTTCAAGCCCACAGATATGTCTTATTCAACTATGACCACATAGAACCATACTTAAAGTATGATGTCCATATCATCTATGGCTATTAGATTATTTCTCTCTACCTCCTCTGATTGACAAATGTAACATTTTGCAGCGAGCATATTAATTACCTTTCCACTATTGGTCTTCAAAGTAAACGAGAAATCAACCGTGTGCATTACGAGACCTTCCATGAGTGGTTTAAGTTGCATGTAAATAGACATGAGAATTTTGAAACCTATAGGAGATGTAATTCTAGTATAGTGTAACTAAGGCGTTCCATAATCACAGGTGGTAGAGATGGCGGATGAAGCACCACAAGAGATAAAATGTTAGCTAAAGAGCCAAACATGGTTGTGCTGAAGTATAGTAGCTACACAATAAATGGGATAGACTTTCATACACAATCATATGATGAGGGTCGTCCGATTCAAGGTAGTGGAGTAGCTCTTATTGCACAAACCACATCTTTTCAAAAAGGAAATGGTGACAACGCTAGTGTAAGAAACAAGGCATATTATGGCATTATAAAAGAGATTCTTGAGCTAAACTATCAACATGAAGGGAAAGTAGTGTTGCTCAAATGTGACTGGGTTGATAATCATGTAGAAGGTAAATGGGTGAAGAGTGATCAGTTTGGAATCACTTCCGTGAATTTCAAGCATCTATTCAATGCCGGTGAGAAGATGTCAGACGAGCCCTTCATTTTAGCAGCACAGGCAACTCAAGTTTACTATGTTGAAGATCCCATTGATGCTAAGTGGTCTACTGTTGTTATACCATCATATTATGACATAAACGAAGCTGAGCCTTATAATGCTTTGCGTGCGACATTGCTTGATCCATGCACATCTATACGTGTGAGTGTTGCTGATGGAGGCATTGGTTGTAGTAGGGCAGATATTGATGGAGTAGTTCTTACATCAAATGATATTAAGAAAAAGTAAGACATGTGTACAGTTTTTATTTTATCCTTTGTATTTTCAGCAATGTATTCATATAGTGTGTCTTTTGCAGGAAAAATGGCAAGCGGAAGAGGAAAGAGTAAAGATGCGATGATCACCGAAGAACAACTGGCAGAAGTTGAGTATGAACTACAAAGAAACAGGAACGTGGAAGAAAATGCGAAAAGGTTGGCACTAGTACGCCAAAAAGGTGTTGCACTTAGAGAGGAAGTCCAAGCCAACTGACCCCCAAAAAAGAAAAAAAGAAAGGTATGTATTTCGAACAGATTCTCTTTTCTTTGTAGACCCCAAAACAGGAAAAAAAAGGAAATGTATCTTATAATTGTGACATATGTATGCAGGCACCCTCCTCAGCACTTGAAAATACAGCTGAAAGACGTGTTTTGAGGGCCAGGGTAACAAAAGAAAGTGATAATGCAAATCCTGCAGACCAACCTTCCAAAGGTATATCTCTAGAATAGACAGGTTTAGGTTCAGGTCCTATGTGGTCTTATGGTTTTTGTTTATGTCAGTTCATTTTCTTGCTGTGTAGAGATCACTACCAAGCTTGTTGATGATGAGAAAGGTGGCCGAACGATAACTAGAAAGGCAAACATATATACAAGGATGGATAAGACCAAAATCAAAATTACACTCAATGAGCATGGCCAACCAATTGGGCCAGATGCACCTGAATTTGCCAATTTCATTGGTACTATGGTCAGGAAGCATATACCACCCAAAACTGTAGACTGGAGAGATCTTGATGAAGAAAAAAAGTTGCTAGTGTGGGATCACGTACATGTACAACTTATGTGGTGTACTTAAAGCCATCTAGCTGAGCATATAATTAAAATATGTCACTAATACTTCATTTGAACAGGCATTTTATGAGGTGGACTCAACTACTTTGAAATATGTCATTAACACTTCACACACAAAATGGAAGGAATGGAAGGCAGATTTAAAGAAAACAAAGTTTGATGTTGAATTAACTGATGAAGAGGTATGAAAAAACACGATGAAAGAATTAGTGAAGCTGATTGGAGGGAACTTCTTACATATTGGAGATCTCCAGAATTCGAAGTAAGTCAGGCTTCCCATTTTCTTGCATGCTCACATTACATTCAAATGCAAAGGCAAATTAGTTTTCTTGCAGGCTCGCAGTGCTACGGCCAAAGAGAATCGCGCCAAGTCAACCGTGCCTCATACAGCTAGTAGCAAGAGTCATGCCCGTGTTACCCAAGAAATGGTAAGAATATTTTCCCAATAAGAAAAGAAGGTGATATTGTGTTTCAAGAACTAATACATGTTGGGAAACAACAAATGGTTGTAGGCTGACGAACTTGGGTATGCTCCTCGGAGAGACGAAGTGTTTATCAGAACACATACGCTCAAGAAAGGACCAAACAAAGGACAACACGTGCCACAAGCAGCTCCAGTTATTGTATGTCTCTTTTGCCATCTATCTTTTCTATCATTTAGAAACCAGATTATAGTAAATGCAATGCATTCTGCAGAGTAAACTCCTACGGGCAGCTGATGAACACCTTGACTGGAAGGAAAAGAGTTTGAAAGAAGGTGATCTGTTTGCACGAGTTTGTGGAATGAAAGAGCCAAGGGGTCGTGTCCGTGTATTAGGTCTAGGGCCAACACCTCAAGATGTGGGCACACCGGGTACACGGGGTAAAGTGAGCACAAGGACTCTAGTTGAAATGGTAGCACGTCGAGAAGCTGAACATCACATCAGCACTTTGGAGGAGCAGATGCAACAAATGCGGCAACTAATGAACCAAATGAAAGAAATGCAACAAATGCAGCAACAAGTAGGGCATAATTTGGAGGCTCCTAGCTCGCAACATGGTTCTAATTCTCGACAAGTAATGAACTGTTTTGCACTTAGCTAATCTATTCATTGAATTACATATATCATGCATGCAGTAAGTTAAGTATTGTTTTTTGCAGAACTCAAGAGCTGAAATTGAGGAAGAAATTGATGGCGAAGAAGGCGATGAAGAGGATGGCAAAGATGACTATGTTCAGAGAAGATTTGTTGCAAATCCAAATATATCATCAACCCACCTAGATGAAAGCCTTGTAAGCTTCTTAGGCATTTTTACTGCATATTTAAATGTTTTTTCGCTTCCATGTTTCTTTAATTTTCTCATGCATCCTTGTTGCATATCATTCTATTTAGATTGGGATGGATGTGCTTCTATATGCATGGACTGGTCCTGAATCTCCTGTTGCTAAGGAAACGTTCTCTCGGTCGATCCAAACACAGTTGTGGGTGGGGAGCCCCTTGGGCCTGCAACTTATGAGGTTATTGTGAATGTTGCCATTAAAATAGATGCTATTCTGCCATATCAGTATGATGATTTACTATGCATTAGCGATGTTGTTACAAGGTCCATTGCATGGCCATCTAGCAAGGTAATCACCATGTATTCCTATGTGTTTTATCCACATCATTAGTTGTTTCTTTTATGCTGACTTGCTAAATTTTTGCTAGATTAAGCCCTACAAACCAGCTGTGTCTGGCTCATCTTGCCGCGATTGAAGATGATGTGAGTAAAACTTCTATACTTGTGTTGTTTCTGCATTTTTGTTAGGTGATAGCGAGTGAAACTTCTATCACTTGGGTTTGATTAGTCCGGGTGGGAACTGGTTGTCAGCAAATTTGCTACGTGTCTCGAGTGGAGAGAAATAGCCACAGCTAGGATAATGCATCGATAGCAACAGCTTCTAGTTTATCTGCTGGAGGATGAATTGTCCGCAAATTTGCTAGTATACTTTCTGTGCGGTAAGCAATATAGGTTCGTGGGAATTCTGAGCTGTACACAGTACTCTTGGTTGGGTTTCTCCCTCACAGGCATCACCTTCCGCTTCATTGAAACATCACTTCAGTATCTTCCGGTAGTCTGCTAATATTTGATGAGCTACTGATATTGCTTCACTTTTCAAAAATGATGGTACTAATATTGACAGCCAAAGCTAGCTAATATTTGGAGAGCTACTTGTAGTCTGCTCCGTAAGAAACAAAAGCAAGTCTAAATGATGGTACTATTGATGCTGAAGTCTGATATATAGAATTATTTTGAAGAAAATACAGAACAAATATATAGAATTATTTGTAGACTAAATGATGGTACTGTTTATGCTGAAGTTTCTCTTGGTTCCTTTGTAGACTGATGTAGAGAAAAAACACAGAACAAATATATAGAATTATTTTGAATAAAACACACTGACAAAACAGTAGACATAAGACATTTGAATACGTGCCATTGTGGGAGCAGTTTCAATGTCCAAATTCTGTTGGAATCATGTAGCACAAAAATAGGCTTTAGTACTAGATATGCTCTCATGGACAAAATAGCTAGCCACTGTAGTTGCATACCAAATGGTCTGGAATTGTTTCCTATCTCAATTTCACAGCGAAAACAAATAAGGAAATAACTCCATATTTGGCAGTCAAAACAGAATCATCCCAGGGCCTTAGTTTTAGTTGTGGGGGCTGACAGGTGATATAGTTTAGTTATGGTTCTGAACTCACGCTGATTAGGTATGATCTAGATTTTGTTTAGTTTTAGCACCATTCCTAGGCTTATTCTTATCTATTTGTACTTGTTTGTGCAGGTGTGCCCTTTATGATGAATTATAGCTAAAATTTTGCCGCAAACCACCAAGTACCTCGATGTTTCCTATCACCAAGATGAATTGTGTAATGGAGTAAACTTGGTCATATGGTAGTCATTTGGCTTCCATTTTGTAAACCTGGTTATATGGTAGGAATTTGGCTTCCATTTTGTAAACCTGGTCATATGGTAGTCATTTGGCTTCCATTTTGTAAAACCTGCTTATATGTGGTAACAAGTCAGCTATATTTTGTGAACTTGACTATGTTGTAATCAATTGAGACAATATGAACAATCAGTATTGTATATTTTTATGCGTATCAGTGTATCATGTGTGCTATTTATTTTCTTATATGCATGTATGATTCTGTGGCATATGAGATATACTGAATTTTGCAACTTCAAATATCTAAAGTATGTATGTGTTGGTCTGGACAAAAGAAACACAGACTAACTGTTATGGGGAAAGCAAGCTGTGGCAAGGGACAACAGAAAGTTGGTTGGCAAAAGAAACACCGACCAACTATTAGAAGGAAGCAGTCTGTGGCATGGCGCAATAGGAAGACGGTCGGGAAAGCTTTCGTTGACTGAAGTTCGGTCGGCAATAAAATGTCGGTTGGTAAAAATGTGTCGGTCGGTAAAGAAAGGTCGGTCGGGAAAGACCCAGGCATACTGTCGAACGGTTGGTCGGAAAATATTTATCGGTCGGGAAAGGCCTTTCCCGACAGGACTTACGGTGACCGACCGAGTCGGTCAGCGAAACAGATTCCCGACCGACTTTCTATCGGCTTAAGCGACTTTACCGACCAACATCTCTATTGGGGTTCTTGTACTGTGGTGTAGTGAGAACACACATACAATGACTCTAGCTGTGGTTAATGAGAAGAACACACATTTCAATGACACTGGTGGATCCATATGTGGTGTGTGAAAAAAATAGTCATGAAATTACTCCAGTTGTTGCTAGTAAAAAGAACACACATGCAATGACACTGGTGGATCCATGTGTGGTCTCTGAAGAGAACACACATGCAATGACACTGGTGGATCCATATCTGGTATGTGAAAAGAGCACACATGCAATGACTCCAGTTGTTGTTAGTAAAAAGAACACACATGCAGTGACACTGGAGGATCCATAAGTGGTATCTGAAGAGAACACACATTTCAATGACACTGGTGGATCCATATGTGGTATGTGAAAAGAACACACATGCAATGACTCCAGTTGTTGTTAGTAAAAAGAACACACATGCAATGACACTGGTGGATCCATGTGTGCTCTCTTCAGAGACCACACATGCAATGACTCTGGTTGTTGTTAGTAAAAGAGCACACATGCA
>CAJUXJ010002256.1:0-41056 GCA_910589775.1 Avena eriantha
TTTTCTTTTCCTAAACCACATGGATCCACTGGATGTCATTGCATATGTGTGTTCTTTTCATAAACCACACTGATCCTCTATATGTCATTTCATGTGTGTGTGTTTCTTTTCCTAAACCATATGGATCCACTAGATGTCGTATCATATGTGTGCTCTTTTCATAAACCACACTAATCAACTAGATGTCATTGCATGTGTGTTCTTTTCATAAACCACACCGATCCACTAGATGTCATTGCATATGTGTGTTCTTTTCGTAAACCACATGGATCCACTAGATATCATTTCATGTCTGTTCTTTTCATAAACCACATGGATCCACTAGATGTCATTGCATGTGTGTTCTTTTCATAAACCACATGGACCCACTAGATGTCATTGCATGTGTGTTCGTTTCAGAAACCACACTTATCCACTAGATGTCATTACATATGTGTGTTCTTTTCCTACACCACATGGATCCACTTGATGTCATTGCATATGTGTCTTGTTTTCATAAACCACATGGATCCACTAGATGTCATTGCATGTATGTTCTTTTCATAAACCACATTAATCCACTAGATGTTATTGCATATGTGTGTTCTTTTTATAAACCACAATGATCCACTGAATGTAATTGCATATGTGTTTTCTTTCCATAAACCACACTGATCCACTAGATGTCATTGCATATGTGTGTTCTTTAACTAAACCCAATGGATCTACTAGATGTCATTGCATGTGTGTTCTTTTCATAACCACACCGATCCACTAGATGTATTGCATATTTATGTTCTTTTCCTAAACCACATGGATCCACTGGATGTCATTGCATATGTGTGTTCTTTTCATAAAATACACTGATCCACTAGATGCTATTGCATGTGTGTTCTTTTCATAAACCACATTGATCCACTGGATGTAATTGCATATGTGTGTTCTTTTCGTAAACCAAATGGATCCATTACATGTAATTTCATGTGTGTTCTTTTCATAAACCATGCTGATCCACTAGATGTCATTGCATATGTCTGTTCTTTTCCTAAACCACATGGATCCACTGGATGTCATTGCATATGTGTGCTCTTTTCATAAACCACACTGATCCTCTAGATGTCATTGCATGTGTGTGTTCTTTTCCTAAACCATATGGATCCACTAGATGTCGTTTCATATGTGTGTTCTTTTCATAAACCACACTGATCCACTAGATGTCATTACATGTGTGTTCTTTTCATAAACCACGCCGATCCACTAGATGTCATTGCATATGTGTGTTCTTTTCGTGAACCACATGGATCCACTAGATGTCATTTCATGTGTGTTCTTTTCATAAACCACATGGATCTACTAGATGTCATTACATGTGTGTTCTTTTCATAAACCACATGGATCCACTAGATGTCATTGCATGTGTGTTCTTTTCAGAAACCACACTTATCCACTAGATGTCATTGCATATGTGTGTTCTTTTCCTAAACCACATGGATCCACTGGATGTCATTGCATATGTGTCTTGTTTTCATAAACCACACGGATCCACTAGATGTCATTGCATGTGTGTTCTTTTCATAAACCACACTAATCCACTGGATGTTATTGTATATGTGTGTTCTTTTTATAAACCACAGTGATCCACTAAATGTAATTGCACATGTGTATTCTTTTCATAAATCACACTGATCCACTAGATGTCATTGCATATGTGTGTTCTTTAACTAAACCACATGGATCTACTAGATGTCATTGCATGTGTGTTCTTTTCATAAACCACACTGATCCACTAGATGTATTGCATATTTGTGTTCTTTTCCTAAACCACATGGATCCATTGGATGTCACTGCATATGTGTGTTCTTTTCATAAACCACACTAATCCGCTAGATCTTATTGCATGTATGTTCTTTTCATAAACCACACAGATCCACTAGATGTAATTGCATATGTGTGTTCTTTTCCTAAACCACATTAATCCATTACATGTAATTGCATGTGTGTTCTTTTCATAAACCACGCTGATCCACTAGATGTCATTGCATATGTCTGTTCTTTTCCTAAACCACATGGATCCACTGGATGTCATTGCATATGTGTGTTCTTTTCATAAACCACACTGATCCACTAGATGTCATTGCATGTGTGCTCTTTTCATAAACCACACTAATCCACTAAATGTCATTGCATGTGTTTTCTTTTAAGAAACCACACTGATCCACTAGATGTCATTGCATATGTGTGTTCTTTTCCTAAACCACATGGAACCACTAGATGTCATTACATATGTGTGTTATTTTCATAAACCATAAAGATCCACTACATGTCATTGCATGTGCGTTCTTTTCATAAAACACATTAATCCGCTGGATGCCATTGCATATGTGTGTTCTTTTCATAAACCACACTGATCGACTAGATGTCATTGCATGCTTGTTCTTTTCATAAAGCACACTCATCCACTAGATGTCATTGCATATGTGTGTTCTTTTCCTAAACCACATGGATCCACTAGATGTCATTTCATTTGTGTTCTTTTCATAAACCATACTGATCCACTCGATGCCATCGCATATGTGTGTTCTTTTCCTAAACCATATGGATCCATTAGATATCGTTGCATATGTGCGTTCTATTCATAAACCACACTAATCCACTAGATGTCATTGCATGTGTGTTATTTTCATAAACCACACCGATCCAATGGATGTCATTGCATATGTGGGTTTTGTTCCTAAACCAAACTGATCCACTAGATGTCATTGCACGTGTGTTCTTTTTAGAAACCACATGGATCCAGTAGATGTCATTGCATGTGTGTTCTTTTCATAAACCACAGTGATCCACTAGATGTCATTGGATATGTGTGTTCTTTTCCTAAACCACATTGATCCACTTGATGTCATTGCATGTGTGTTCTTTTCATAAACCAAACTGATCCACTAGATGTCATTGAATATGTGTGTTCTTTTCATAAACCACACTGATCCACCATGTGTTATTGCATGTGTGTTCTTTTCATAAACCACACTAATCCACTAGATGTTATTGCATATGTGTGTTCTTTTTATCAACCACAATGATCCACTGAATGTAATTGCATATGTGTTTTGTTTCCATAAACCACACTGATCCACTAGATGTCATTGCATATGTGTGTTCTTTAACTAAACCCAATGGATCTACTAGATGTCATTGCATGTGTGTTCTTTTCATAAACCACACTGATCCAGTAGATGTATTGCATATTTGTGTTCTTTTCCTAAACCACATGAATCCACTGGATGTCATTGCATATGTGTGTTCTTTTCATAAACCACACTGATCCACTAGATGTTATTGCATGTGTGTTCTTTTCATAAACCACATTGATCCACTGGATGTAATTGCATATGTGTTCTTTTCATAAACCAAATGGATCCATTACATGTAATTGCATGTGTGTTCTTTTCATAAACCACGCCAATACACTAGATGTTATTGCATATGTCTGTTCTTTTCCTAAACCACATGGATCCACTGGATGTCATTGCATATGTGTGTTCTTTTCATAAACCACATTGATCCTCTAGAAGTCATTGCATGTGTGTGTTCGTTTCCTAAACCACATGGATCCACTAGATGTCATTTCATATGTGTGCTCTTTTCATAAACCACACTTATCCACTAGATGTCATTGCATGTGTGTTCTTTTCATAAACCACACCGATCCACTAGATGTCATTGCATATGTGTGTTCTATTCGTAACCACATGGATCCACTACATGTCATTTCATGTGTGTTCTTTTCATAAACCACACTGATCCACTAGATGTCATTGCATGTGTCTTCTTTTCATAAACCACATGGATCCACTAGATGTCATTGCATGTGTGTTCTTTTCAGAAACCACACTTATCCACTAGTTGTCATTGCATATGTATGTTCTTTTCATAAACCACATGGATCCACTAGATGTCATTGCATATGTGTCTTATTTTCATAAACCACACGGAGCCACTAGATGTCATTGAACGTGTGTTCTTTTCATAAACCACACTAATCCACTAGATGTTATAGCATATGGGTGTTCTTTTTATAAACCAGAGTGATCCACTATATGTAATTGCATATGTGTTTTCTTTTCATAAACCACACTGATCCACTAGATGTCATTCCATATATGTGTTCTTTAACTAAACCACATGGCTCTACTAGATGTCATTGCATGTGTGTTCTTTTCATAAACCACACTGATCCACTAGATGTTATTGCATGTATGTTCTTTTCATAAACCACACTGATCGACTGGATGTAATTGCATATGTGTGTTCTTTTCCTAAACAACATTGATCCATTACATGTAATTGCACGTGTGTTCTTTTCATTAACCACGCTGATCCACTAGATCATTGCATATGTCTGTTCTTTTCCTAAACCACATAGATCCACTTGATGTCATTGCATGTGTGTGTTCTTTTCATAACCCACACTGATCCACTAGATGTCATTGCATGTGTGTTCTTTTCATAAACCACACTAATCCATTGAATATCATTACATATGTGTGTTATTTTCCTAAACCACATGGGTCCACTAGATGTAATTTCATGTGTGTTCTTTTCATAAACCACATTGATCCACTAGATGTCATTGCATGTGTTTTCTTCTAAGAAACCACACCGATCCACTAGATGTCATTGCATATGTGTGTTCTTTTACTAAACCACATGGATCCACAAGATGTCATTGCATATGTGTGTTATTTTCATAAACCATAATGATCCACTACATGTCATTGCATGTGTGTTCTTTTCATAAAACACATTAATCCGCTGGATGTCATTGCACATGTGTGTTCTTTTCATAACCACACTGATCGACTAGATGTCATTGCATGTGCGTTCTTTTCATAAAGCACAGTCATCCACTAGATGTCATTGCATATGTGTGTTGTTTTCCTAAAGTACATGGATCCACTAGATGTCATTTCATGTGTGTTCTTTTCATAAACCATACTGATCCACTAGATGTCATTGCATATGTGTGTTCTTTCCTAAACCATATGGATCCACTAGATATCGTTGCATATGTGCGTTCTTTTCATAAACCACACTAATCCACTAGATGTAATTGCATGTGTGTTACTTTCATAAACCTCACCGATCCAATGGATGTCATTGCATATGTGTGTTTTGTTCCTGAACCAAACTGATCCACTAGATGTCATTGCATGTGTGTTCTTTTTAGAAACCACATGGATCCAGTAGATGTCATTGCATGTGTGTTCTTTTCATAAACCACACTGATCCAGTAGATGTCATTGGA
Organism: Avena eriantha; assembly: GCA_910589775.1. Taxonomy (NCBI): domain Eukaryota; kingdom Viridiplantae; phylum Streptophyta; class Magnoliopsida; order Poales; family Poaceae; genus Avena; species Avena eriantha. The sequence goes on from CAJUXJ010002256.1 coordinate 5,285, forward strand.
TATGTGTGTTCTTTTCCTAAACCACACTGATCCACTTGATGTCATTGCATGTGTGTTCTTTTCATAAACCAAACTGATCCACTAGATGTCATTGTATATGTGTGTTCTTTTCATAAACCACACAGATCCACTTGATGTTATTGCAGGTGTGTTCTTTTCATAAACCACACTGATGAACTGGATGTCATTGCATATGTGTGTTCTTTTCCTAAACCACACGGATCCACTAGATGTTATTACATGTGTGTTCTTTTCATAAACCACATGAATCCAGTTGATGTGATTACATGTATGTTCTTTTCATAAACCACAGTCCACTAGATGTCATTGCATATATGTGTTCTTTTCCTAAACCACATGGATCCACTGGATGCCATTGCATATGTGTATTCTTTTCATCAACAACACTGATCCACTAGATGTCATTTCATGTTTGTTCTTTTCATAAACCACATTGATCCATTAGATGTAATTGCATATGTGTTTTATTTTCCTAAACCACATGGATCCACTAGATGTCATTGCATGTGTGTTCTTTTCATAAACCACATGGATCCACTAGATGTCATTTCATGTGTTTTCTTTTCCTAAACCACACTGATCCAGTGGATGCCTTTTCATATGTGTGTTCTTTTGCTATACCACACTGATCCACTAGATGTCATTGCATGTATGTTATTTTCATAAACCACACTGATCCACTAGATGTCATTGCATATGTGTGTTCTTTTCCTAAACCACATGGATCCACTAGATGTAATTGCATGTGTGTTCTTTTCATCAACCACACTGGTCCACTAGATCACATTGCATATGTGTGTTATTTTCCTAAACCACATCAATCCATTGGATGTCAATGGATATGTGTGTTCTTTCATAAACCACACTGATCCACTAGATGTCGTTGCATGTGTTTTATTTTCATAAACCACACTGATCCATTTGATGTCATTGCATATGTGTTATATTTTCCTAAACCACCTAGATCTACTAGATGTCATTGCATGTGTGTTCTTTTCATAAACCACATGGATCCACTAGATGTCATTGCATGTGTGTTCCTTTCAGAAACCACACTGATCCACTAGATATCATTGCATATGTGTGTTCTTTTCCTAAACACATGGATCCACTAGATGTCATTGCATATGTGTGTTCTTTTCATAAACCACACTAATCCCCTAGATGTCATTGTATGTGTGTGTTATTTTCCTAAACCATATGGATCCACTAGATTTCATTTCATATCTGTGTTGTTTTCATAAACCACACTGATCCACTAGATGTCATTGCATGTGTGTTCTTTTCGTAAACCATGCCGATCCACTAGATTTCATTGCATATGTGTGTTCTTTTCCTAAACCACACTGATCCACAAGATGTCATTGCACGTGTGTTCTTTTCAAAAACCACATGGATCCAGTAGATGTCATTGCATGTGTGTTCTTTTCATAAACCACACTAATCCACTAGATGTCATTGCACGTGTGTTCTTTTCAAAAACCCAATGGATCTAGCAGATGTCATTGTATGTGTGTTCTTTTTCTATACTACACTTATCCACTAGATGTCATTGCATGTATGTTATTTTCATAAACCACACTGATCCACTAGATGTCATTGAATATGTGTGTTCTTTTCCTAAACCACATGGATCCACTAGATGTAATTGAATGTGTGTTCTTTTCATCAACCACAATGATCCACTAGATGTCATTGCATATGTGTGTTCTTTTCCTAAACAACATGGATCCACTGGATGTCATTGTATATGTGTGTTTTTTCATAAACCACACTCATCAACTAGATGTCATTGCATGTGTGTTCTTTTCATAAACCACATTGAACCATTGGATGTCATTACATATGTGTGTTATTTTCCTAAACCACATGGATCCACTAGGTGTCATTGCATGTGTGTTCTTTTCATAAACCACATGGATCCACTAGATGTCATTGCATATGTGTTCTTTTCAGAAACCACACTTATCCACTAGATGTCATTGCATATGTGTGTTCTTTTCCAAAACCACATGGATCCACTGGATGTCATTGCATATGTGCGTTGTTTTCATAAACCACACGGATCCACTAGATGTCATTAAACGTGCGTTCTTTTCATAAACCACACTAATCCACTGGATGTTATTGCATATGTGTGTTCTTTTTTCAAACCATAGTGATCCACGGTATGTAATTGCATATGTATTTTCTTTTGATAAACCACACTGATCCACTAGATGTCATTGCATATGTGTGTTCTTTAACTAAACCACATGGATCCACTAGACGTCATTGCATGTGTGTTCTTTTCATAAACCATACCGATCCACTAGATCTATTGCATATTTGTGTTCTTTTCCTAAACCACATGGATCCACTAGATGTCATTGCATATGTGTGTTCTTTTCATAAACCACACTGATCGACTAGATGTCATTGCATGCGTGTTATTTTCATAAACCACACTCATCCACGAGATGTCATTGCATATGTGTGTTCTTTTCCTAAACCACATGGATCCACTAGATGTCATTTCATGTGTGTTTTCTTTTCCTAAACCACATGGATCCACTAGATGTCATTACATATGTGTGTTCTTTTCATAAACCACACTGATCGACTAGATGTCATTGCATGCGTGTTCTTTTCATAAACCACACTCATCCACTAGATGTCATTGCATATGTGTGTTCTTTTCCTAAACCACATGGATCCACTAGATGTCATTTCAGGTGTGTTCTTTTCATAAACCATACCAATCCACTAGATGTCATTGCATATGTGTGTTCTTTTCGTAAACCATATGGATCCACTAGATATCGTTGCATATGTGCGTTCTTTTCATAAACCACACAGATCCACTGGATTTCATTGCATGTGTGTTATTTTTCTAAACCACATCGATCCAATGGATGTCATTGCATATGTCTGTTTTGTTCCTAAACCAAACTAATCCACTAGATGCCATTGCACGCGTGTTCTTTTCAGAAACCACATGGATCCAGTAGATGTCATTGCATGTCTGTTCTTTTCATAAACCACACTGCTCCACTAGATGTCATTGGATATGTGTGTTCTTTTCCTAAACCACATTGATCCACTTGATGTCATTGCATGTGTGTTCTTTTCATAAACCAAACTGATCCACTAGATGTCATTGCATATGTGTGTTCTTTCCATAAACCACACTGATCCACTAGATGTCATTGCATGTGTGTTATTTTCATAAACCACACGGATCCAATGGATGTCATTGCATATGTGTGTTCTGTTCCTAAACGAAACTAATCCACTAGATGTCATTGCACGTGTGTTCTTTTTAGAAACCACATGGATATAGTAGATGTCATTGCATGTGTGTTCTTTTCATAAACCACACTGATCCACTAGATGTCATTGGATATGTGTGTTCTTTTCCTAAACCACATTGATCCACTTGATGTCATTGCATGTGTGTTCTTTTCATAAACCAAACTGATCCACTAGATGTCATTGCATATGTGTGTTCTTTTCATAAACCACATTGATCCACTAGATGTTATTGCATGTGTGTTCTTTTCATAAACCACACTGATGCACTGGATATCATTGCATATGTGTGTTCTTTTCCTAAACCACATGGATCCACTAGATGTAATTACATGTGTGTTCTTTTCATAAACCACATGGATACAGTAGATGTGATTGCATGTGTGTGATACATTGCAAATGTATCTATAATTTTTTATGTTCCATGCTTGGTTTTATATACTTTCTTGTGTTTTGTTCCAACTTTGGAGTACTTTTCATATCATTTCTTGGACTAACCTATTAACAAGAGCCACGGTGCCAGCTGCCTGTTTTCTGCTGTTTTTGGTTCCAGGAAAGTCAGAAAATGAATACATGGAATTGGATGGGACAAAAGCCAAAGTGCCTATTTTTCCGGATGTCATCAAGTGCCATAATACGAGACGAAGAGGGGCCAGGGGGCCACCACACCACCTGGCCGCGCGGCCAGGCCTGGCCCATGCCAGGGGGTGGTGTGGCCGCTCCCGGCACCCCCTTGGCCTCTCCTTCCGCCTATATATTCCCCTCGGGACGGAAACCCTAAGTGCCTGATCAAAAATCCACGAAAGAGTCTGTAGCCGCCATCATCTCCATCCCTAGATCGGGAGGGATCTGAAGCTCTTCCCGGCACCCTGCCGGAGAGAGGATTTCACCCTGGAGGCCTTCTTCATCACCATGCAAGCCTCCGGTGTGATGCGTGAGTAGTTTATCCTTGTACTACGGATCCATGTAGTTGCTAGATGGCTGGTTCTCCTCCTTTGTGCTTTCATGTCTAGATCTTGTGAGCTCCGTTCATGATCAAGATCATCTATTTGTAATTATGCATGTTGTGTTTGTGGGGATCCGATGGATATTGAGATGCTATTTTAGATTGATTATTGATTCTATGATGTCTTTGTTATTTGTGATCTTGCATGCTTTCCGTTGTTAGTAGCTATCTTGGCCAAGTAGATGCTAGCAACTCCAAGAGTTAGTATTTATGCTCGATAGTGGGTTTATGCCTCTAGTAATCTGGGAAGTGACAGAAATCTCTAAGGTACTAGATGTGTTGTTGCTACTAGGGAGAAAACAACAATCCTTTGTTCATAGAACAATCGTATTGTTTACTTTACACGCAGTTCGTAAAGGAATAATCTATTGCTTGCAACTTAATATTGGAGGGGGTTCGGATGATAACCTGAAGGTGGATTATTAGTCATAGATGCAGTTGGATGGCGGTCTATGTATAATGTTGTAATGCCCAATCGAATCTCAAAGGAGTCAAGATGATTAGTATATGCATGTATTGCTTTCTCGGTGTTTGTCAATTGCCCCGCTGTAATTTGTTCACCCAGCATGTTATCTATCTTAAGGAGATCCACCTCTAGTGAACTATGGATCCCGGTCCTCTTTTCTTTACATACAATCTACAACTGTTTACTTCTTTGTGTTTACTTTCTGCAAACTATTACTCATTTCCATTCGATACGTTTAATCCTTTGTTTACCGCAAAACACTGTGAGATTGACAACCTCATCGCAAGTTGGGGACAAAGTTCTGTGGTTGTGTTGTGCAGCTCTCCACGTTGCTACTAGCACCGGTAGTGCGCCCTGCCAAAGCTCAGCTAGTAACACCTTTGGGGTGTTTCCTTGCTCCTACTGGTTCGATTAAACCTTGGTTTCATAACTGAGGGAAACTTGCTGATGTGCTCATCATACCTTCCTCTTGGGGTTCCCAACGAGCTCTACATCAACTCCGCCATCAAGCATTTTTCTAGGCGTCGTGCATTGAGCCATCAAGCATTTTTTTGGCGCCGTTTCCGGGGAGTCAAGGACATCTTCACAAGGGGAGCCCCTCATAACCAATCTCTTTACTTTGCTGTTTTTGTTTTGCTTAGTTTTCTTTGTGCTTTGTTTGCTTGTTTTGTTATCAAAAACACACAAAAAAATTAGTTTTACAAGTTTGCTTTCTTATTTGAAAACCCAAAAAAATGACTACTCTTGAAAACACTAAGTTGTGTGACTTCACTAGCACCAACAACAATTATTTTATGAGCACACCTATTGCTCCTCCTGTGGCTGAAAATACTTTCTTTGAGATAAAACCTGCTTTGCTCAATCTTGTTATGAGAGAACAATTTTCTGGTATTGGTAATGAAGATGCTGCTTCCCATCTAAATAACTTTGTTGAACTTTGTGAGATGCAAAAGCATAGGGATATAGATGGTGATATCATTAAACTGAAATTGTTTCGTTTCTCTTTGAGAGGAAAAGCTAAAGAGTGGTTGAATTCCTTAACTAGGAATAGTATTGATTCTTGGACTAAGTGCAAAGATGCTTTTATTGGAAAATACTATCCTCTTGCTAAGATTATATCCATGAGAAGTGAAATAATGAAGTTTAAACAACTTGATAATGAGCATGTTGCTCAAGCTTGGGAAAGAATGAAATCTTTGGTAAAGAATTGTCCCACTCATGGACTGACTGCTTGGATGATCATCCAAACTTTTTATGCAGGATTGAACTATTCTTCAAGGAACCTATTGGATTCTGCTGTTGTAGGTACCTTTATGACCATCACTTTGGGTGTTGCAACAAAACTTCTGGACAATATGATGGTTAATTATTCTGAATGGCATACTGAGAGAGCTCCACAAGGTAGGAAGGTAAATTCTCTTGAGGAAACTTCCTCCTTGAGTGATAAGATTGATATTATTATGTTTATGCTTGTTAATGGGAAAGCCCATATTGATCCAAATAATGTCCCTTTGGCTTCTTTGGTTGCTCAAGAAGAGCAAGTTGATGTGAACTTCATAAGAAATAACAATTTTGGCAACAATGCTTATGGTAATAATGCTTATAGGAGTAGTTTTGGTAACAACAATAATAGGAGTGCTCCCTCTGAACTTGAAGTTATGCTTAAAGAGTTTATTAGTAAACAAACTGCTTTCAATAAAACTATTGAGGAAAAACTCTCTAATGCTGAAAGAAATATAGCATCTTTGGCTGAAGCTCAATCTTCTTTGAATAAAATGGCTGCTAAACCTGAAACTAATGAGAATCCCTTTGCAGCTACTAATGCTAAACAAGTAAGAATTGATGAAAATGTTAGACTATTAGCTGAATTACATGCTAAGTGGGAAAGATAAGATGAAATTGCTAGAAACATTAGTGTTTCTACTATTACCACCACTAGTGTTGAGGCTAGTAATAGTTCTACTACTTTAGATGATAAATTTGATTTTGATCTTGATGGTTGCAATATCTCTGAAGTTATTAAGTTCCTACAAAAGCTTGCTAGAAGTCCTAATGCTAGTGCTATGAACATGGCCTTTACAAAACACATTACTGATGCTATCATAAAGATTAAAGAAGAAAAGATGAAACATAAAGCTTCTATTCCTATAAAAGAAGAGGATGGTTGGGAACCCATCATTAATATGAAAGTGAATGACTTTGATTTCAAAGCTTTGTGTGATCTTGATAGTAGTGTTTCTATTATGCCTAGAAGGATTTATGATATGCTTGATTTGCCTCCTCTTGAAGATTGCTATTTGAATGTCCCACTTGATGATAATGTTAAAAAGAAACTCATGGGGAGTCTTAATGATGTTCTTATTATGGTTAACAGTTCCTATGTCCCCGTTGATTTCTATGTTTTGGATGTTGAATACAATGCTTCTTGTCCTATTACTTTGGAAAGACCTTTTGTTAGAACTGTTGGTGCCATCATTGATATGAAAGAAGGCACCATTAAATATCAACTCCCACTCAAGAAAGGTATAGAAAACTTCCCCAAAAAGAGAGAAAAGATTTCTTTTGCTTCTCCTATGAAAACAAAATTTGGTCTTAATGCTTCTTCATTTGAGAATACTTGATTCTTTTTCTTGCTTCTTATGCCTAACTTAAAGGCGTTAAAGAAAAGTACTTGTTGGGAGATATCCCAAAAGTTTTAGATGAGTCTTGGAAGTTATTAACTTTGTAATAACCTCTCCTTATCCTTTTTATTTGCTTTGTGTTCCAAGAGTAACCTCTAATGAGAGAGAAGTAATGATTGGGAAAGTTGCTGTCCCGAAACAGATTTGTGTGCTTCACCGTAAAAATTCGTGTAAAATCTATAAACGTCTTATTGAGGCGTAAATTTTTTTGCTTCTGCCCCAGGTTGGTATCTAACTTTCGTTAGTTCAACACTTTTTTATTTGAGCAACAGAAGGTCTTCTAAAAAATTCGTCTTTACCTGCTGGTCTGTTTTGATAGATTTCTGCCATTTTCTGCATTTGCTTCTTGTTGGTTCCTTTTTGAGTTCTTTTCGGGAATTGAGATTTTTGAGGGAAGTGATACAGTAGCTAGTGTTCTAATGGAAGTTTATTTGGTGTTAGAACTGAACCTTAAGACTTATTTATCTTAAGTGCACTAATGTTGCTAATAAAGATTGTGTGAAGTTTTGTATGAAGGAAAAATTTCAGGTGTATGGAAGGAATGAGTAATGAGATGAAGGATAGACTAAATCTCAAGCTTGGGGATGCCACGCGTGTCACCCCAAGAAATATCCAAGAAGTACAAGCGTCAAAGCTTGGGGATGTCCAAGGCATCCCCTTCTTCATCAATAACAATCCCAGGTTTCTTGCAAACGCTTCATTTTTATTGTTTTATGCACAGTTGTGTTTTTTTTGGAGCGTCTTCTTTTTATTTTTCGTTTGTTTTTGTTTTCTTAGTTTTTTGAATAAATTGGTTGGACCCCCTCTTTCATACATTGGTTTGCAAATAGTTTGGTTTGGTTTGGAAAAGAGTAGGAAAGTTCATGCTTATGTGGTAAAAAGAGCTCGTTTTTTACTATGGCCTATGCTTTGTCATGCCATGCTTGAGATTGTTTTGGCTTTATGCTTAGTATTCTTTGCTATAGCTTGACTTGTTATAAACAATTGAGATTGCTTAATGTGCCTTGGATGAATCATGCGTTGTTTTAGCATATTAAAGCATATTATAGTGGTATTCTCCTTTGATGCTTTATTTGGGTTGACTTGGCACATGCTCACACCATGTTATGACTATCTCAAGTCACCACAGCCTTTATGATCCTTTAGTTTTCAACTTGTAGTATCACTTTATGCTTTGATCAATGATGTTTTGTCGCTCTGCATGATTATGGCCATTATTGCTCTCTTAGTTTGTCGCTCCCAGTCTTTTGCTAGCCTCCACAACAAAGTATGAGTTCCACTCATGCATCCAACTCCCCAAACCAAGTTATTCCAAAGAGTCCACCATACCTACCTACTAGCTTATGCTATTCCAAGTATATTCATGCTTTTGTTTATCTTCCAAATTAAACTTGTTATGAGAAAACTAGTGATTAAAGCTCTCACGAACTTGATGGCACACTTTTTTTGCATCTAAAAAACTTGAACCACTGGGTCCTTCTTTGTTGCGTATATGCTTGCGCTTTATAAGTTGAAGTTAGAAGAACCATGTACCACGGGGAACGCGAAAGACCATTTCATGTTTTCCTATGTTTTGCGTGTCAGATAACAATACTGTGGAATTTATTCATGTGTGCTAAGTGTGCAGGAAGCTTTGAGGAGGGTCGGATAATCCGCCCCACCAAGGGCCGGATAATCCAGCCTACCTCATTGCTCAAAGAGAGCCAAGGCGCGTCGCTCGGTATCCGGTCGGATTTTCTCCCGGAAAATCCGAACTGGGGCGGTTTTTCCTCCCCAGGCCGGATAATCCGGCTGTCGCATGGGCCAGATAATCTGGCCCCCAGTTTTCGAGCAAAAGGAGCCAAGGCGCGTCGCTTGGTATCCGATCGGATTTTCTCCCAGAAAATCCGAACTGGGGCGGTTTTTCCTCCCCAGGCCAGATAATCCGGCCCTCGCATAGGACCAGATAATCTGACCCCCAGAAGTTGATCAAGGGCAAGCTCGGCACGACGCTCTGAGAGGGGGCGGATTATCTGCCGGATATTACGAGTCTGGGGCGGTGTTTTCCCTATACCGGATAATCCGGCCCTCACTTGGGCCGGATAATCTGGCCCCCAAAGTGTGCAACGGCTGGTTTCTGAAGGGGTATAAATACCCCTTCTTCCCCAACGTTCAGAACTCTTGATTCATTCGAAATTGACCAGACATTATGCAAGAGCTCTCATTCTCGATCTCCCACTTCAACCACCCGAAGGTCTTGATCTTTGGTGGAATTGAAGAAGGAGAATTTCATCATCATCTTCAAGAATCAAGCGCTTCAACTCCTGTCCATTCACTTGGAGAAATCCCTGATCTAGTATTCTTGTCAATACCTAGATCTTGTTTATTGTATTTGATAACTTTGTTCTTGTGGCAGCTTGTTGTCATTCCGGGAGCCTCCAAGTTGTTGTGGAGTTGTTGCCCCACTAGTTGTGTAAAGGCGCCGGTGCCTGCCTCGAAGGGTACCTATAGTGGAAAGGTGGATCATGCCTTTGGTGGCGAGATCCATCGGAGAACAGGGTGAGGCCTTTTGTGGCGTGGTGGTCTTAGTACCGCCCACCCCTCCAACGCAGACGTACTTCCCTTAACAAGGAAGGAACTGCGGTCAAACAAATCCTATGTCTCCGCTTGCTTCACTTCGGTTTACCCGTTCCTCTTCCACTCGCTCTTTACTCGCTAGTAGATAGGGTTGCATATAGGGAAATTCCACCTAATAGTTTATCTAGTGAATTTACCCTTTGTGCTAAGCCTAAAATTGAAAAAGAATTAAAAATTGGTGTAGCACCTATTCACCCCCCCCCCCCCATCTAGGTGCCCATACGATCCATTTCAATTGGTATCAGAGCCCCGGCTCTTAATTCGGGCTTAACCGCCTAAGAGTAGTATGGGTACCAAGGATGATGGAAATGAGGCTGTGGATATGGTCACAATGGATGATCTCAAGTCGTTGGAAACAACCTTGTTGAAATCCTTTGAGGCCAAGATGGAGGAGATGAATCAAATGATTGCTCGCCTTACATCATCCATAGCCCCATCTCCATCCTCCTATGAGGCTGCCACACCATCATCTAAGGAAAAGTATAACACCGGATCCAAGGATGATGATGTGGAAGGTGAAAAACTTAATGGTTCCACCTCCAAGAAGGGAAGTGGTAAGGAGGAATATAGTGAGGTTTGCCACGTATATTCCCCTGACCCACCTATCCCTCATCCTCATATAAACAATAGGGGTGATCCACCCAAGCTCACTGCATCTTCCTTTAATCAATGGCAATTCCTAATGAAATCTCATGTTTGCAGCTCCTCTATTGAATTATGGAGGATTATTGAAGAGGTCTTCATATTGGAGATCAAACCAACCTAACGAGAAGAGAAGTTGTGGATAGCCAGTTGAATGCCACCGCTCTCCACATGATACAGCTGGGGGTGGGTCCCAAGGACATGCCACGCATCGAACATCTCAACACCGCTAAAGAGGCTTGGGATGCTCTGACGGATATCTTCGTTGGAAATGAAAGCATGAGAAGAAACAGGTATGATGCCCTTAGTAATGAAGCTGAGGGATTCTACATGTTGGATGGTGAAAACCATGAGGACATGTATAGAAGACTCAAGGGCATCGCAACAACATTTCGAAAGCATGGGGCCACTCACATTGATGATGCATGGATAAAAACAAAATATGTGAGTGCCTTAATGCCTTTCGAGCGAACGGATTTGAAGAGCCTGCAAGGTAGACATAACTATCATCAAATGACATCCAACAAAGTCATGCAAGAAATGGCGTCATTCAAAGTGGCAGCAAAGAATGCCGAAGATGCCCGTGCTCGGGCCATTGGAATGCAAAAGGGTGTCAATGTGGCTCTCAAAGCCAATGTTGTTGAGCAAGAGGAAGATGAAGGAGCTTTTGAGGGGGTATCCATGGACTGCCCCGATGAAGTCAAACGTGCTCATGGTGAGTACATGGCATTTTATGCAAGGAACTTTTGGAAGAACCCGGCCAAAGCCAAGTCTGAACTTGAGCGCAAGAACGGGTCAAATGGAAGAAGAGAAAGTGTCCCAAGATTGAGAACTTGCTTCAACTTTGGAGATAGAATGCACTTTGTAGCCGAGTGTCCTTATCAAAATAGAGAAGACAATGGTGGCAGGCTCATTCTTAAAGAGAAATCTAAAGCACCTAAGAAGAAGCCATTTATTAAGAATAATGGCCCTTTCAAGAAGCAACCCAACATTGTCTTGGTAGCTCAAGAGGAATACTCCTCCGCAAGTGAAGATGAAGAGGATGATGATAGTTCCCGTGAGGTGGCTGCTATAGCCACCACATCGACTCCCTCATCTCTCTTCGACTTGCCGAACAAGAACGCCATCAACAACAACGCCACTTGCCTAATGGAAAGAGGGTCCGAGGTATCAACTTCTAGCTATTCATTTCCTAAGACTAACATAATTTTGGATATGGATGATCATGACAGTCTTAAAATGAAAGAAGAAGGTGTTGCCTTGGGTACTTTTTTCACTAACCTACAAGGTAAGCACAAACTCCATTTTGATGCTCTTATGAGTCAACTTGCTCAAGCCGAAGATCTTCTTGAAGAAAAGGGCAGAATTGAAAGAGAAGATGCCATGGAGATAGCTTCTTTGAAGAATGCCTTGGAAGAGGAAGAGGAAGCTCGAGTATCTTTGGAAGAAAGACTCGAATCCCTTGAGGAGTCACAAGAAGAAGCTGTAGCTCGGCTCATGAAAGAACGTGACCATGCTCTTGCCAAGGTAAAGAAACTAAAGAAAAAAAAGATTGACTTCGGGGTTGTTCATGCTAGACTTTTGGAGAAGTTTGATAATCTTGAAAGTGCTCACAAGGCATTGAAGAGTGATCATTCTACTTTAAATGAGTCTCATGACCAGCTCCAAACTCAATTGAAACGGTATGATGTGATAAGTACCTCCACTTCATCCTCTAGAAAGAAGACCTTGCAAGAAGTTCTCAACACAAAGGTAAAGGAGTTATTGATGAGATACTGGGCAGGCAAAGGACAAACAATAGTAAAGAAGGTCTTGGTTACATACCCAAGACAAAGAGAAATAAAAACAAGAAGAAGAAGAAGAAGAGCAAGACTGCTCAACCAAAGACTAGCAACATTACCAATGACAAGACTAATTATGATGGTTTTGTAGGGATCAACAATCCTAACTTTGAACTATATTGTGATTATTATGGTGATGTTTATGCTAGTTATGTAGGCCCTTATGATTGTTACATTCCTTGGTCTATTTGGGTTCCCAAGACCCTTGTTACTAACATGAGAGGACCCATTGAAAAATGGGTACCTAAAACCAAGAAGTAATTTTCTTGCAGGGGGCTATGCTTCCGGTGGTTCTAAATGGGTACTCGATAGCGGTTGCACGAGTCATATGACCGGAAGCAAGGAGATCATCATAGAGATGTGGCCAAACCTTGATCACATAACCGTCTCCTATGGTGATAAGTCAAAATCTGAGGTATTGGGTCTCAGCAAAGTTGTGGTGGCTCACGATATTTCTCTCGTGGACGTCATGCTTGTTGAGACCCTCGGGTACAACTTACTTTCAGTTCGCGCCCTTGGTAAGATGGGGTTTGCAGTTTATATTGATGCTGATTTGGTGTTACTCTTGTGGAGCAAGTCTCTAAAAGTCGCTTTCGTGGGATATGTCAAAAACGACCTGTATGTGGTGGACTTTTCGGGGGAAACCACTACAGGCCCGATGTGTCTTTTCGAAAGGCTGACGCAGGTTGGCTATGGCATCGCCGACTAGCCCACGTCAATATGAGAACTTTGCAAAGTCTCCACAAGGGTGGCCACATTCTTGGACTAAAAGAAAATGTCTCCTTTGCCAAAGATCGTGTTTGCAGGCGTGTGTTGAAGGGAAAATGCATGACTCACCTCATCGAAGGAAAACCATTATCTCTTCAAAAAGGATTTTGGAGCTCCTTCATGTGGACCTCTTCGGACCTCCATCCCATGCAAGCCTCGGTGGGAAGAAGTATTGTCTAGTGATTGTTGATGATTACTCAAGATACACTTGGGGTTATTTCTTCAAGCTGAAGAGTGAAACTCAACAAACTGTCATCGACTTCGCCAACGAGGTTCAACGTCAGCACAACGTCCCCATTCTGGCTATAAGGAGTGATAACGGCTCTGAGTTCAAGAACTACACCTTAAATGAGTTCCTAAGTGAAGAGGGGATAAGACATCAATATTCCGCTGCGTACACCCCTCAACAAAATGGTGTAGCCGAGAGGAAGAATCGAACTCTAATGGATATGGCAAGATCAATGTTAGCCGAATTTAAATCTCCATATAACTTCTGGGCTGAAGCAATCTCTACTGCTTGTCACTCATCCAACCGACTATACCTCCGTAAGATCTTGGACAAGACTCCATATGAAATACTTACTGGTAATAAGCCAAACATCTCATACTTTCGGATATTCGGGTGTAAGTTTTTGTTTCTTATTAAAGGAGTTCGTTTATCTAAGTTTGAATCTAAGGCCTTAGAAGGTATTTTTGTTGGTTATGGTGCCAAATCCCACACTTATAGAGTCTATAATAAGCTCTCTGGAACTGTTGTAGAATCTTGTAGTGTGGTGTTTGAGTAAAATGACGGTTCACGTGCGGAGCAAGTTGGTGTTTGTGATGCAGATGTTGAAATACCCCAAGATGCCATAAGAAGAATGGGCGTGGGATTTTTCCGCCCCATTGAGGAACCCCTTGTGGCAGACCGGGAAGGACAATGCTCTACTCATATAGAGCCCTCATCTCCACATACTCAACATGTTCCAACCACGGGACAACGTCTACACCATCTCCATCAAATGCTGAAGGTCAAGATGTTCTAGAAAGCTCCAGGCCGGATTTTCTGGTGGACACCGGATTATCCGGCCACCCCGCTCCAGCTGATCTTTTTGCTCCTGGTGGTTAAGATATCAACGCAAGCTCCAGGCCGGATTTTCCGGCTGGCCCCTCGCCAGTTCAAGCAAGCCCCAGGCTTCCTGAGGAAGCAGCTACAACTACTCCTAGGCCGGATTATCCGGCCTCTCCATCGGCCGGATTATCCGGCCCTGACTCTCCTATTCTGCAGCCTCATGTTACGACTACGGATTCACCTTAAGGGCACGCATCTCCACCACCTGCAACTGATATTCTAGTTCCTGATCAAGGTGGAGAAAATGCTTCCAGTGAAGACTCAAGTGATGAATCTCCTCCTCCTCAGCCGCCGCCCCCACCCTCCCCGGAGCCTCTCCGACCACCGGATTTTCCGGGCCTCCTCGGATCTTCTTCTCCACGCCTCTGGGTACCTTCTCCTCCGTGTTCTTCCTCCAATGAGTGAGGGTAACTCCCTCTCTCCCCATCTTTGGCTAGATGTGTTACTTGTTGGGTGGAATGTTGTCTAGAAGGATGTGTTTTCGCATAGAAATCGTAGTCTTGCAGTTTCTAGGCCTGATCTACTTTTTTGCATTCAATCTAGGTGAAATCAAAAATTTCTACCAGGGCCGGATTATCCGCCCCTGGCCAGGCCGGATTATCCGGCCTGACAGATTCGATTCAGGTTCAGTTTCACTATGGAGTATGCATTGAGTAGTTTTGTCCTATGAACTTTTTGACTACTTTTTTCCATGCTCTCTCCTGGACTTGTGTGTATGCTTATCCCCTTGCTATCGCCCTTATTCTCCTCACAGGTGGTTCTGGTGTTCCCAAGACCTACCAGCGCCGTCCTCGTGCCAAGTACTTTCGGGACGACGGACAGGGTAACTTAGTGGACGAAGTTGAGTTGAGGAGAAGGAAGAACGAAGAGAAGCGCATGGCTGAACAAGCAAAGAGGACTAGGAAGGGGGTGTCAAAGAGGAAGGGCAAGGAGCCCAAAATCAACTACAGGACTTTGGATGCGGTCTCCTATTCCGCCATCCGTCACCGTGACTTGTTTGCTGAGCTGCCTCGTGATGATGAGCTGGGGGATACTCGTTTTTGGTGTGCAGAACAGAAGGGGATCTATGAAGATATTTATGCCAGGCTGAACATTAGGCCTATGCACCCATTGGTACTTGCTGATGCTTTGGAGAAGGCTCATCTTGTGGATGCGATGTATGTGGCTGAGAGGATGGGGCTGCACCATCTTATGTCTCTCCAATGCTCCTTTGACTCTGAGGTGGTGAAGCAGATCTTCTCCACTTTGGTGATTTGTGGGGATGAGCGTCGCATTAAGAAGTGGATGACTCATGATAGGCCTATGACTGCTGATTTTCACGTGTTTGCTGAGGTTCTGGGGTACTCTTTCCGCAGCAAGGATAGAGCCAGTGGCCACCGCATCATCACTCACCTCAAGCCCAACAAGGATGTAGCTCTCTCTCCTTGCACTGTGGACAATGGCATTGTGGGCACTTTGGCTGGTCTTGCTCCCATCTATGCTGCCTTAGTGAGTCTCTTCCGTGACTCCATTACTCCGAGTGGGGCAATAATGACATCATCTGTGTTCACCTTGTTCAACTACTTCAATTTTCTCATGAGGTTGCCTCTTGCGAGGACGAGTCAGTGCAGTATAGGCTAGATGTCATGGACTTCATTTACCATGAGCTGTGTGATGCTATGTTCAACCGTCTGTCCATCCCCTATGCACGCTACATTATGATGCTCATTCGTCACCTGCTTCCTGCTGAGGAATTCCACATCGACACGGTGCACAAGGCCAAGAAGATCTACACCAAGGTTCGGAAGACCTCTCACCCCTCCTCTGCTCCTGAGGGTCTCATGAGGGATGCTCGCAGGCCCCCAGTGCCTCCCGTGGCCCGTGAGATCAAGCAGCTAAACTGGTTCCAGCGTAACATTCTCTGCATGGGCGTGGACACGCGCAAGGGTCAGTACGAGGCATACAAGCAGCGCCATGAGTTGGCTCACTCCCAGCAGCTCATTCTCCACCACGTGTCCGGTGCTTCGGGTGCTCCTCCAGCTCCTACACCTCCCACTATGTATGCTTGGTGGAACTCTTCCTCCGGGTTGAACTATGGTGAGCTGGAGCGTCACTTGTTCCCCTCTGTGCCTACTGCTGATGCTGATGATTAGGAAGGTGACACTGAGGAGCTTGAAGATGAGGATGATGATGAGAATGAAGACGACGATGAGGACTACGAGTGATCCCGTGGGGCGCTAGCATCGCTCTTCTCCCTTTTTGGTGTCTCGATGCCAAAGGGGGAGAAGTACTTCTATTAGGTTGTCCGTGGATTTGCATGGGTCGGGCATAAGCACTTGCACTTTTCTATTCGTCATTTTCTTGCTTATGCCCATTTAGCGTTGAACTTTCAATTCGTGATTTGTGGTTGTTTGAGACTCTTTGTGGTTGTCTGGATTATTATGCCTATGGATTTCATATCATGGATTATGCTTATGGATCTATCTATTCATATCCTATTGCTGGAGGTTTATCACGGAAGGCGCGCTCATAATGGTTATCCGGTAATAATTGTGACTTATGTCAAGGATGCCTTCTCTCTACTTCGATGGTATGTTTTATTGCTCATATGTCTATGGAATAGATTCACTTATTTGTGTGCATTTGTATTCCAATGCAAAACTCTATTATGCACACATTGAGGGGGAGTCTCTTTCATAGTCTTCACTGTTTGTCTTTTGTCTTTCTCCTGCAAATCCTGGTATTGTCATCTAACACCAAAAAGGGGGAGATTGAAAGAACATTTCATGTTTTCCTATGTTTTGCGTGTTAGATAACAATACTGTGGAATTTATTCATGTGTGCTAAGTGTGCAGGAAGCTTTGAGGGGGGCCGGATAATCCTCCCCACCAAGGGCCGGATAATCCGGCCTACCTCATTGCTCAAAGAGAGCCAAGGCGCGTCACTCGGTATCCGGTCGGATTTTCTCTCGGAAAATCCGAACTGGGGCGGTTTTTCCTCCCCAAGCCGGATAATCCGGCTGTCGCATGGGCCGGATAATCCGGCCCCCAGTTTTCGAGCAAAAGAAGCCAAGGCGCGTCCCTCGGTATCCGGTCGGATTTTCTCCCGGAAAATCGGAACTGGGGCGATTTTTCCTCCCCAGGCCGGATAATCTGGCCCTCGCATAGGACCGGATAATCCGGCCCCCAGAAGTTGATCAAGGGCAAGCTCGGTGCGACGCTCTGAGAGGGGGCGGATTATCTGCCGGTATTCCGAGTCTGGGGCGGTGTTTTCCCCAGACCGGATAATTCGGCCCTCACTTGGACCGAATAATCCGGCCCCCAAAGTGTGCAACGGCTGGTTTCTGAAGGGGGTATAAATACCTCTTCTTCCCCAATGTTCAGAACTCTTGGTTCATTCGAAATTGACCAGACATTGTGCAAGAGCTATCCTTCTCGATCTCCCACTTCAACCACCCGAAGGTCTTGATCTTTGGGGGAATTGAAGGAGGAGAAGTTCATCATCATCTTCAAGAATCAAGCGCTTCAACTCCTCTCCATTCACTTGGAGAAATCCCTGATCTAGTATTCTTGTCAATACCTAGATCTTTTTTATTGTATTTGATAACTTTGTTCTTGTGGCAGCTTGTTGTCATTCCGGGAGCCTCCAAGTTGTTGTGGGGTTGTTGCCCCGCTAGTTGTGTAAAGGCACTGGTGCCCACCTCAAAGGGTACCTATAGTGGAAAGGTGGATCATGCCTTTGGTGGCGAGATCCATCGGAGAACAGGGTGAGGCCTTTTGTGGCGTGGTGGTCTTAGTACCGCCCACCCCTCCAACGCAGACGTACTTCCCTTAACAAGGAAGGAACTGCGGTCAAACAAATCATGTGTCTCCACGTGCTTCACTTCGGTTTACCCGTTCCTCTTCCACTCGCTCTTTACTCGCTAGTAGATAGGGTTGCATATAGGGAAATTCCACCTAATAGTTTATCTAGTGAATTTACCCTTTGTGCTAAGCCTAAAATTGAAAAAGAATTAAAAATTGGTGTAGCACCGATTCACCCCCCCCCCCCTCTAGGTGCCCATACGATCCATTTCAAACGCTTTCAACATTGCACTTGTACTTTGTACCCCGTTGATATCATGTTCTTTTGCTTACGGATCCCGACGGTGTGAAATAAAAGTGGAACTTGTAAGATCATGGAGTTTGTATGTGTGTTAGGGAAACGCCTGGGCCGCTAGCCTAATCCATACCTAATCATGGTGGAAACTTGCAGCATCACCATAATGAGCACTCTATGAAGCATCCTCAATAAAAACCTATGCAAATAGCAAAAAAAAGATCGCTGAGATGCTCATTGTCTGATTGCCTTGTCATTTTGATTATGGGAAAGCTCCCGTATCATGTGCAAGGGGTACCCCGTTTGCGGTTCTTAATAATACACATGTACTTACAATGACAAGAGCTTACTCGTGACTGAAGTTGAGTAGCATGAGGATCGGTCTTCGTAAGTAAGGGGCATGAGATTTCGGTTTATAACTTGTCAAGCATATTCTCTTAGTTGTGTCACTTTAACCTTAACCACTTCAAGATGCTTATGATAGGGACAATGAGAGCTGAAAGCTACAAGTACCATAATTTTTGGAATATCTTTATGAGACTTGAATCCCTACTTCCTTTTACAAAGGCTTTTCTTCCACCATTACATTGAGTCTCCACCTTCTATCTTTATGCACTTACTTTGAGAGCATAGTGGCCATTCTTAGTTCTATGTGCATTGTCCCAAGACTAGTTTATTGATGCATACTTTGATACTGCTTGTTTGAAACTATTGTATCTAGTCACTCTTACGAACTTTGAAGGTGTCCTATGCATTTATATTTGCTACTCTATTGAGGGACAAGCTGAATACTATTATGCTATGTTTTCTTTATGTGAAACAAACAAACATCTTGCAAAGCATTGTTATGCATGAATCTTTTGTTTGTGCCTTTTCATGTTGCATCATAGTTTATTTGTCTTATTGCTAGAACTTTGTCTTTCATGCTATGATTGAAGTACTATGATCCTAGCTTTGAATGTTTTGCAAATACTTTGATCAAGTTTATGATGGTGCATGTCACCTCAAAAATTATTCTTTCCTTTTATCACTTACCTACTCGAGGAGAGCAGAAGTTAAGCTTGGGGATGTTGATACATTGCAAATGTATCTATAATTTTTGATGTTCCATGCTTGGTTTTATCCACTTTCTTGTGTTTTGTTCCAACTTTGGAGTACTTTTCATATGATTTCTTAGACTAACCTATTAACAAGAGCCACAGTGCCAACTGCCTGTTTTCTGCTGTTTTTGGTTCCAGGAAAGTCAAAAAATGAATATTCTCGGAATTGGACGGGACAAAAGCCAAAGTGCCTATTTTTCCGGATGTCATCAAGTGCCAGAATACGAGACAGAGAGGGGCCAGGGGGCCACCACACCACCTGGACGCGTGGCTAGGCCTGGCCCGCGCCAGGGGGTGGTGTGGCCGCTCCCGGCACCCCCTCGGCCTCTCCTTCCAACTATATATTGCCCTCGGGACGAAAACCCTAAGTGCCCGATCAAAAATCCACGAAAGAGTCTGGAGCCACCGTTATCTCCATCCCTAGATCGGGAGGGATCTGAAGCTCTTCCCGGCACCCTGCCGGAGAGGGGAATTCACCCTGGAGGCCTTCTTCATCACCATGCAAGCCTCCGGTGTGATGCGGAGTAGTTCATCCTTGGACTACGGATCCATGTAGTAGCTAGATGGCTGGTTCTCCTCCTTTGTGCTTTCTAGATCTTGTGAGCTCCGTTCATGATCAAGATCATCTATTTGTAATTCTGCATGTTGTGTTTGCGGGGATCCGATGGATATTGAGAAGCTATTTCAGATTGATTATTGATTCTATCATGTCTTTGTTATTTGTGATCTTGCATGCTTTCCGTTGTTAGTAGCTATCTTGGCCAAGTAGATGCTATCAACTCCAAGAGTTAGTATTTATGCTCGATAGTGGGTTCATGCCTCTGGTAATCTGGGGAAGTGAGAGAAATCTCTAAGGTACTAGATGTGCTATTGCTACTAGGGAGAAAACAACAATCCTTTGTTCATAGAACAATCGTATTGTTTACTTTACAGGCAGTTCATAAAGCAATAATCTGTTGCTTGCAACTTAATACTAGAGGGGGTTCGGATGATAACCTGAAAGTGGATTATTAGTCATAGATGCAGTTGGATGGCGGTCTATGTATAATGTTGTAATGCCCAATCGAATCTCAAAGGAGTCAAGATGATTAGTATATGCATGTATTGCTTTCTCGGTGTTTGTCAATTGCCCCGCTGTAATTTGTTCACCTAGCATGTTATCTATCTTAAGGAGAGCCACCTCTAGTGAACTATGGATCCCGGTCCTCTTTTCTTTACATACAATCTACAACTGTTTACTTCTTTGTGTTTACTTTCTGAAAACTATTACTTCTTTCCATTTGATACGTTTAATTCTTTGTTTACCGCAAAACACAGTGAGATTGACAACCTCATCGCAAGTTGGGGACAAAGTTCTGTGGTTGTGTTGTGCAGGTCTCCACGTTGCTACTAACACCGGTAGTACACCCTGCCAAAGCTCAGCTAGTAACACCTTTTGGGGTGTTTCCTTGCTCCTACTGGTTCGATTAAACCTTGGTTTCATAACTGAGGGAAACTTGCTGTTGTGCTCATCATACCTTCCTCTTAGGGTTCCCAACGAGCTCTATAGCAACACCGCATCAAGCATTTTTCTGGGCGCCGTGCATTGAGCCATCACTGTGTTCTTTTCATAACCCACACTGATCCACTAGATGTCATTGCATATGTGTGTTCTTTTCCTAAACGACATTGATCCACTTGATGTCATTGCATATGTGTATTATTTTCATAAACAACACTGATCCACAAGATGTCATTTCATGTGTGTGTTCTTTTCATAAACCAGACTAACCCACTAGATGTTATTGCATGTGTGTTATTCTCATAAACCACACTGATCCACTGGATGTCATTGCATATGTGTGTCCTTTTCCAGAACCACATGGATCCACTAGATGGCATTACATGTGTGTTCCTATCATAAACCATATGGATCCAGGAGATGTGATTACATGTGTGTTCTTTTCATAAACCACACTGATCCACTAGATGTCATTGCATATGTGTGTTCTTTTCCTAAACCACATGGATCCACTGGATGCCATTGCATATGTGTGTTCTTTTCATAAACAACACTGATGCACTAGATGCCATTGCATGTGTGTTCTTTTCATAAACCACACTGATCCACTAGATGTAATTGCATATGTGTTTTCTTTCCAAAACCACATGGATCCACTAGATGTCATTGCATGTGTGTTCTTTTCATAAACCACATGGATCCACTAGATGCCATTGCATGTGTGTTCTTCATAAACCACATTGATCCACTAGATGTCATTGCAATGTGTGTTCATTTCCTATACCACACTGATCCACTGGATGTCATTGCATGTGTGTTCTTTTCATAAACCACACTAATCCACTAGATTTCATTGCATATATGTGTTCTTTTCCTAAACCACATGGATCCACTAGATGTAATTACATGTGTGTTCTTTTCATAAACCACACTGATCCACTAGATGGCATTGCATATGTGTGTTCGTTTCCTATACCACACTGATCCACTGGATGTCATTGCATGTGTGTTCTCTTCATAAACCACACTAATCCACTAGATGTCATTGCATATGTGTGTTCATTTCCTATACCACACTGATCCACTGAATGTCATTGCATGTGTGTTCTTTTCATAAACCACACTGATCCACTAGATGTCATTGCATATGTGTGTTCTTTTCCTAAACCACATGGATCCACTAGATGTAATTGCATGTGTGTTCTTTTCTTCAACCACACTGATCCACTAGATGCCATTGCATATGTGTGTTATTTTCCTAAACCACATGGATCCACTAGATGCCATTGCATATGTGTGTTGTTTTCATAAACCACACTGATCCACTAGATGTCATTGCATGCGTTTTCTTTTCATAAACCACACTGATCCATTGCATGTCATTGCATATGTGTGTTATTTTCCTAAACCACATGGATCCACTAGATGTCATTGCACGTGTGTTCTTTTCATAAACCACATGTATCCACTAGATGTCATTGCATGTGTGTTCCTTTCAGAAACCACACTGATCCACTAGATCTCATTGCATATGTGTGTTCTTTTCCTAAACACATGGATCCACTAGATGTCATTGCATATGTGTGTTCTTTTCATAAACCACACTAATCTCCTAGATGTCATTGCATGTTTGTTCTTTTCGTAAACCACACAGATCCACTAGATGTAATTGCATATGTGTTTTTTTCCTAAACCACATGGATCCACTACATGTCATTGCATGTGTGTTCTTTCAATAAACCACATGGATCCACCAGATGTCATTGCATGTGTCTTCTTTTCATAAACCACACTAATCCACTAGATGTCATTGCATATGTGTGTTCTTTTCCTATACCACATTGATCCACTGGATATCATTGCATGTCTCTTCTTTTCATAAACCACACTGATCCAATAGATGTTATTGCATATGTGTGTTCTTTTCCTAAACCACTTGGATCCACTAGATGTAAATGCATGTGTGTTCTTTTCATCAACCACACTGATCCACTAGATGTCATTGCATATGTGTGTTCTTTTTCTAAACCACATTGATCCACTAGATGTCATTGCATATGTGTGTTCTTTTCCTATACCACACTGATCCACTGGTTGTCATTGCATGTGTGTTCTTTTCATAAACCACACTGATCCACTAGATGTCATTGCATATGTGCGTTCTTTTCCTAAACCACATGGATCCACTAGATGTAGTTGCATGTGTGTTCTTTTCATCAACCACACTGATCCACTAGATGTCATTGCATATGTGTGTTCTTTTCCTAAACCACATGGATCCACTAGATATCATTGCATATGTGTGTTCTTTTCATAAACCACATTGATTCACTAGATGTCATTGCATGTGTTTTCTTTTCATAAACCACACTGATCCATTCGATGTCATTGCATATTTGTGTTATTCCTAAACCACATGGATCCATAGATGTCATTGCATGTGTGTTCTTTTCATAAACCATATGGATCCACTAGATGTCATTGCATGTGTGTTCTTTTCAGAAACCACACTGATCTACTAGATATCATTGAATATGTGTGTTCTTTTCCTAAACACATGGATCAATTGGATGTCATTGCATATGTGTGTTCTTTTCATAAACCACACTGATCCCCTAGATGTCATTGCGTGTGTGTGTTCTTTTCCTAAACCATATGGATCCACTAGATGTCGTTTCATATGTGTGTTCTTTTCATAAACCACACTGATCCACTAGATGTCATTGCATGTGTGTTCTTTTCATAAACCACACCGATCCACTAGATGTCATTGCATATGTGTGTTCTTTTCCTAAACCACACTGATCTAGTAGATGTCATTGCACATGTGTTCTTTTCAAAAACCACATGGATCCAGTAGATGTCATTGCATGTGTGTTCTAATCATAAACCACAATGATCCACTACATGTCATTGGATATGTGTGTTCTTTTCCTAAACAACACCGATCCACTTGATGCCATTGCATGTGTGTTCTTTTCCTAAACCAAACTGATCCACTAGATGTTATTGCATATGTGCGTTCTTTTCATAAACCAGACTGACCCACTAGATGTTATTGCATGTGTGTTATTTTCATAAACCACACTGATCCACTGGATGTCATTGTATTTGTGTATTCTTTTCCTAAACCACATGGATGCACTAGATGTCATTACATGTGTGTTCTTTTCATAAACCACATGGATCCAGTAGATGTGATTGCATGTGTGTTCTTTTCATAAACCACACTGATCCACTAGATGTCATTGCATATGTGTGATCTTTTCCTAAACCACATGGATCCACTAGATGTAATTGCATGTGTGTTCTTTTCATCAACCACACTGATCCACTAGATGTCATTACATATGTGTGTTATTTTCCTAAACCACATGGATCCACTAGATGTCATTGCATATGCCAGTTCTTTTCATAAACCACATTGATCCACTAGATGTCATTGCATGTGTTTTCTTTCAGAAACCACACTCATCCATTGGATGTCATTGAATATGTGTGTTATTTTCCTAAACCACATGGATCCACTAGATGTCATTCCACGTGTGTTCTTTTCATAAACCACATGTATCCACTAGATGTCATTGCATGTGTGTTCCTTTCAGAAACCACGCCGATCCACTACATATCATTGCATATGTGTGTTCTTTTCCTAAACACATGGATCCACTAGATGTCATTGCATATGTGTGTTCTTTTCATAAAACACACTAATCTCCTAGATGTCATTGCATGTGTGTTCTTTTCGTAAACCACACTGATCCACTAGATGTAATTGCATATGTGTTTTTTTTCCTAAACCACATGGATCCACTAGATGTCATTGCATGTGTGTTCTTTCAATAAACAACATGTATCCACTAGATGTCATTGCATGTCTGTTCTTTTCCTAAACCACACTGATCCACTGGATGTCATTGCATATGTGTGTCTTTTCCTATACCACACCGATCCAGTAGATGTGATTGCATGTGTTTTTTTTCATAAACCACACTGATCCACTAGATGTCATTGCATATGTGTGTTCTTTTCCTAAACCACATGGATCCACTAGATGTAATTGCATGTGTGTTCTTTTCATCAACCACACTGATCCACTAGATGTCATTGCATATGTGTGTTATTTTCCTAAACCACATGGATCCACTAGATGTCATTGCATATGTGTGTTCTTTTCATAAACCACATTGATCCACTAGATGTCATTGCATGTGTTTTCTTTTCAGAAACCGCACTCATCCATTGGATGTCATTGAATATGTGTGTTATTTTCCTAAACCACATGGATCCACTAGATGTCATTGCACGTGTGTTCTTTTCATAAACCACATGTATCCACTAGATGTCATTGCATGTGTGTTCCTTTCAGAAACCACGCCGATCCACTACATATCATTGCATATGTGTGTTCTTTTCCTAAACACATGGATCCACTGGATGTCATTGCATATGTGTGTTCTTTTCATAAACCACACAGATCTCCTAGATGTCATTGCATGTGTGTTCTTTTCGTAAACCACACTGATCCACTAGATGTAATTGCATATGTGTTTTTTTCCTAAACCACATGGATCCACTAGATGTCATTGCATGTGTGTTCTTTCAATAAACCACATGTATCCACTAGATGTCATTGCATGTGTGTTCTTTTCATAAACCACACTTATCCACTAGATTTCTATGGATATGTGTGTTCTTTTCCTATACCACACTGATCCAGTAGATGTGATTGCATGTGTGTTCTTTTCATAAACCACACTGATCCACTGGATGTCATTGCATATGTGTGTTCTTTTCCTATACCACACTGATCCAGTAGATGTGATTGCATGTGTGTTCTTTTCATAAACCACACTGATCCACTAGATGTCATTGCATATGTGTGTTCTTTTCCAAAACCACATGGATCCACTAGATGTAATTGCATGTGTGTTCTTTTCATCAACCACACTGATCCACTAGATGTCATTGCATATGTGTGTTATTTTCCTAAACCACATGGATCCACTAGATGTCATTGCATATGTGTGTTCTTTTCATAAACCACACTGATCCACTAGATGTCATTGCATATGTTTTGTTTTCATAAACCACACTCATCCATTGGATGTCATTGCATATGTGTGTTATTTTCCTTAACCACATGGATCCACTAGATGTCATTGCACGTGTGTTCTTTTCATAAACCACATGTATCCACTAGATGTCATTGCATGTGTGTTCCTTTCAGAAACCACACTGATCCACTACATAACATTGCATATGTGTGTTCTTTTCCTAAACACATGGATCCACTGGATGTCATTGCATATGTGTGTTCTTTTCATAAACCACACTGATCTCCTAGATGTTATTGCATGTGTGTTCTTTTCGTAAACTACACTGATCTACTAGATGTAATTGCATATGTGTTTTCTTTTCCTAAACCACACGGATCCACTAGATGTCATTGCATGTGTGTTCTTTCAATAAACCACATGGATCCACAAGATATCATTGCATGTGTGTTGTTTTCATAAACCAAACTAATCCACTGGATGTCATTGCATATGTGTGTTCTTTTCCTATACCACACTGATCCACTAGATGTCATTGCATGTCTGTTCTTTTCATGAACCACACTGATCCAATAGATTTCATTGCATATGTGTGATCGTTTCCTAAACCACATGGATCCACTAGATGTAATTGCATGTGTGTTCTTTTCATCAACCACACTGATCCACTAGATGTCATTACATACGTGTGTTCTTTTTCTAAAACACATGGATCCACTGGATGTCATTGCATGTGTGTTCTTTTCATAAACCACACTGATCCACTAGATGGCATTGCATATGTGTGTTATTTTCCTAAACCACATGGATCCACTAGATGTCATTGCATATGTGTGTTCTTTTCATAAACCACATTTATCCACTAGATGTCATTGCATGTGTTTTCTTTTCAGAAACCACACTCATCCATTGGATGTCACTGAATATGTGTGTTATTTTCCTAAACCACATGGATCCACTAGATGTCATTGCACGTGTGTTCTTTTCATAAACCACATGTATCCACTAGATGTCATTGCATGTGTGTTTCTTTCAGAAACCACGCCGATCCACTACATATCATTGCATATGTGTGTTCTTTTCCTAAACACATGGATCCACTAGATGTCATTGCATATGTGTGTTCTTTTCATAAACCACACTGATCTCCTAGATGTCGTTGCATGTGTGTTCTTTTCGTAAACCACACTGATCCACTAGATGTAATTGCATATGTGTTTTTTTTCCTAAACCACATGGATCCACTAGATGTCATTGCATGTGTGTTCTTTCAATAAACCACATGTATCCACTAGATGTCATTGCATGTGTGTTCTTTTCATAAACCACACTGATCCACTGGATGTCATTGCATATGTGTGTCTTTTCCTATACCACACTGATCCAGTAGATGTCATTGCATGTGTGTTCTTTTCATAAACCACACTGATCCACTAGATGTCATTGCATATGTGTGTTCTTTTCCTAAACCACATGGATCCACTAGATGTAATTCCATGTGTGTTCTTTTCATCAACCAAACTGATCAACTAGATGTCATTGCATATGTGTGTTATTTTCCTAAACCACATGGATCCACTAGATGTCATTGCATATGTGTGTTCTTTTCATAAACCACACTGATCCACTAGATGTCATTGCATATGTTTTGTTTTCATAAACCACACTCATCCATTGGATGTCATTGCATATGTGTGTTATTTTCCTTAACCCCATGGATCCACTAGATGTCATTGCACGTGTGTTCTTTTCATTAACCACATGTATCCACTAGATGTCATTGCATGTGTGTTTCTTTCAGAAACCACACTGATCCACTACATATCATTGCATATGTGTGTTCTTTTCCTAAACACATGGATCCACTAGATGTCATTGCATATGTGTGTTCTTTTCATAAACCACACTGATCTCCTAGATGTCATTGCATGTGTGTTCTTTTCGTAAACTACACTGATCTACTAGATGTAATTGCATATGTGTTTTCTTTTCCTAAACCACATGGATCCACTAGATGTCATTGCATGTGTGTTCTTTCAATAAACCACATGGATCCACAAGATATCATTGCATGTGTGTTCTTTTCATAAACCAAACTAATCCACTGGATGTCATTGCATATGTGTGTTCTTTTCCTATACCACACTGATCCACTAGATGTCATTGCATGTCTGTTCTTTTCATGAACCACACTGATCCAATAGATTTCATTGCATATGTGTGATCGTTTCCTAAACCACATGGATCCACTAGATGTAATTGCATGTGTGTTCTTTTCATCAACCACACTGATCCACTAGATGTTATTACATGCGTGTGTTCTTTTTCTAAAACACATGGATCCACTGGATGTCATTGCATGTGTGTTCTTTTCATAAACCACACTGATCCACTAGATGGCATTGCATATGTGTGTTATTTTCCTATACCACATTGATCCACTGGATATCATTGCATGTCTCTTCTTTTCATAAACCACACTGATCCAATAGATGTTATTGCATATGTGTGTTCTTTTCCTAAACCACTTGGATCCACTAGATGTAAATGCATGTGTGTTCTTTTCATCAACCACACTGATCCACTAGATGTCATTGCATATGTGTGTTCTTTTTCTAAACCACATTGATCCACTAGATGTCATTGCATATGTGTGTTCTTTTCCTATACCACACTGATCCACTGGTTGTCATTGCATGTGTGTTCTTTTCATAAACCACACTGATCCACTAGATGTCATTGCATATGTGCGTTCTTTTCCTAAACCACATGGATCCACTAGATGTAGTTGCATGTGTGTTCTTTTCATCAACCACACTGATCCACTAGATGTCATTGCATATGTGTGTTCTTTTCCTAAACCAGATGGATCCACTAGATATCATTGCATATGTGTGTTCTTTTCATAAACCACATTGATTCACTAGATGTCATTGCATGTGTTTTCTTTTCATAAACCACACTGATCCATTCGATGTCATTGCATATTTGTGTTATTCCTAAACCACATGGATCCACTAGATGTCATTGCATGTGTGTTCTTTTCATAAACCATATGGATCCACTAGATGTCATTGCATGTGTGTTCCTTTCAGAAACCACACTGATCTACTAGATATCATTGAATATGTGTGTTCTTTTCCTAAACACATGGATCAATTGGATGTCATTGCATATGTGTGTTCTTTTCATAAACCACACTGATCCCCTAGATGTCATTGCGTGTGTGTGTTCTTTTCCTAAACCATATGGATCCACTAGATGTCGTTTCATATGTGTGTTCTTTTCATAAACCACACTGATCCACTAGATGTCATTGCATGTGTGTTCTTTTCATAAACCACACCGATCCACTGGATGTCATTGCATATGTGTGTTCTTTTCCTAAACCACACTGATCTAGTAGATGCCATTGCACATGTGTTCTTTTCAAAAACCACATGGATCCAGTAGATGTCATTGCATGTGTGTTCTAATCATAAACCATAATGATCCACTACATGTCATTGGATATGTGTGTTCTTTTCCTAAACAACACCGATCCACTTGATGTCATTGCATGTGTGTTCTTTTCATAAACCAAACTGATCCACTAGATGTTATTGCATATGTGCGTTCTTTTCATAAACCAGACTGACCCACTAGATGTTATTGCATGTGTGTTATTTTCATAAACCACACTGATCCACTGGATGTCATTGTATTTGTGTATTCTTTTCCTAAACCACATGGATGCACTAGATGTCATTACATGTGTGTTCTTTTCATAAACCACATGGATCCAGTAGATGTGATTGCATGTGTGTTCTTTTCATAAACCACACTGATCCACTAGATGTCATTGCATATGTGTGATCTTTTCCTAAACCACATGGATCCACTAGATGTAATTGCATGTGTGTTCTTTTCATCAACCACACTGATCCACTAGATGTCATTGCATATGTGTGTTATTTTCCTAAACCACATGGATCCACTAGATGTCATTGCATATGCCAGTTCTTTTCATAAACCACATTGATCCACTAGATGTCATTGCATGTGTTTTCTTTCAGAAACCACACTCATCCATTGGATGTCATTGAATATGTGTGTTATTTTCCTAAACCACATGGATCCACTAGATGTCATTCCACGTGTGTTCTTTTCATAAACCACATGTATCCACTAGATGTCATTGCATGTGTGTTCCTTTCAGAAACCACGCCGATCCACTACATATCATTGCATATGTGTGTTCTTTTCCTAAACACATGGATCCACTAGATGTCATTGCATATGTGTGTTCTTTTCATAAAACACACTAATCTCCTAGATGTCATTGCATGTGTGTTCTTTTCGTAAACCACACTGATCCACTAGATGTAATTGCATATGTGTTTTTTTTCCTAAACCACATGGATCCACTAGATGTCATTGCATGTGTGTTCTTTCAATAAACAACATGTATCCACTAGATGTCATTGCATGTCTGTTCTTTTCATAAACCACACTGATCCACTGGATGTCATTGCATATGTGTGTCTTTTCCTATACCACACTGATCCACTAGATGTCATTGCATGTCTGTTCTTTTCATAAACCACACTGATCCAATAGATTTCATTGCATATGTGTGATCTTTTCCTAAACCACATGGATCCACTAGATGTCATTGCATGTGTGTTCCTTTCAGAAACCACACTGATCTACTAGATATCATTGAATATGTGTGTTCTTTTCCTAAACACATGGATCAATTGGATGTCATTGCATATGTGTGTTCTTTTCATAAACCACACTGATCCCCTAGATGTCATTGCGTGTGTGTGTTCTTTTCCTAAACCATATGGATCCACTAGATGTCGTTTCATATGTGTGTTCTTTTCATAAACCACACCGATCCACTAGATGTCATTGCATGTGTGTTCTTTTCATAAACCACACCGATCCACTGGATGTCATTGCATATGTGTGTTCTTTTCCTAAACCACACTGATCTAGTAGATGTCATTGCACATGTGTTCTTTTCAAAAACCACATGGATCCAGTAGATGTCATTGCATGTGTGTTCTAATCATAAACCACAATGATCCACTACATGTCATTGGATATGTGTGTTCTTTTCCTAAACAACACCGATCCACTTGATGCCATTGCATGTGTGTTCTTTTCATAAACCAAACTGATCCACTAGATGTTATTGCATATGTGCGTTCTTTTCATAAACCAGACTGACCCACTAGATGTTATTGCATGTGTGTTATTTTCATAAACCACACTGATCCACTGGATGTCATTGTATTTGTGTATTCTTTTCCTAAACCACATGGATGCACTAGATGTCATTACATGTGTGTTCTTTTCATAAACCACATGGATCCAGTAGATGTGATTGCATGTGTGTTCTTTTCATAAACCACACTGATCCACTAGATGTCATTGCATATGTGTGATCTTTTCCTAAACCACATGGATCCACTAGATGTAATTGCATGTGTGTTCTTTTCATCAACCACACTGATCCACTAGATGTCATTGCATATGTGTGTTATTTTCCTAAACCACATGGATCCACTAGATGTCATTGCATATGCCAGTTCTTTTCATAAACCACATTGATCCACTAGATGTCATTGCATGTGTTTTCTTTTCAGAAACCGCACTCATCCATTGGATGTCATTGAATATGTGTGTTATTTTCCTAAACCACATGGATCCACTAGATGTCATTCCACGTGTGTTCTTTTCATAAACCACATGTATCCACTAGATGTCATTGCATGTGTGTTCCTTTCAGAAACCACGCCGATCCACTACATATCATTGCATATGTGTGTTCTTTTCCTAAACACATGGATCCACTGGATGTCATTGCATATGTGTGTTCTTTTCATAAACCACACAGATCTCCTAGATGTCATTGCATGTGTGTTCTTTTCGTAAACCACACTGATCCACTAGATGTAATTGCATATGTGTTTTTTTTCCTAAACCACATGGATCCACTAGATGTCATTGCATGTGTGTTCTTTCAATAAACAACATGTATCCACTAGATGTCATTGCATGTCTGTTCTTTTCATAAACCACACTGATCCACTGGATGTCATTGCATATGTGTGTTCTTTTCCTATACCACACCGATCCAGTAGATGTGATTGCATGTGTTTTTTTTCATAAACAACACTGATCCACTAGATGTCATTGCATATGTGTGTTCTTTTCCTAAACCACATGGATCCACTAGATGTAATTGCATGTGTGTTCTTTTCATCAACCACAATGATCCACTAGATGTCATTGCATATGTGTGTTATTTTCCTAAACCACATGGATCCACTAGATGTCATTGCATATGTGTGTTCTTTTCATAAACCACGCTGATCCACTAGATGTCATTGCATGTGTTTTCTTTTCAGAAACCGCACTCATCCATTGGATGTCATTGAATATGTGTGTTATTTTCCTAACCACATGGATCCACTAGATGTCATTGCACGTGTGTTCTTTTCATAAACCACATGTATCCACTAGATGTCATTGCATGTGTGTTCCTTTCAGAAACCACACCGATCCACTACATATCATTGCATATGTGTGTTCTTTTCCTAAACACATGGATCCACTGGATGTCATTGCATATGTGTGTTCTTTTCATAAACCACACAGATCTCCTAGATGTCATTGCATGTGTGTTCTTTTCGTAAACCACACTGATCCACTAGATGTAATTGCATATGTGTTTTTTTCCTAAACCACATGGATCCACTAGATGTCATTGCATGTGTGTTCTTTCAATAAACCACATGTATCCACTAGATGTCATTGCATGTGTGTTCTTTTCATAAACCACACTGATCCACTGGATGTCATTGCATATGTGTGTTCTTTTCCTATACCACACTGATCCAGTAGATGTGATTGCATGTGTGTTCTTTTCATAAACCACACTGATCCACTAGATGTCATTGCATATGTGTGTTCTTTTCCAAAACCACATGGATCCACTAGATGTAATTGCATGTGTGTTCTTTTCATCAACCACACTGATCCACTAGATGTCATTGCATATGTGTGTTATTTTCCTAAACCACATGGATCCACTAGATGTCATTGCATATGTGTGTTCTTTTCATAAACCACACTGATCCACTAGATGTCATTGCATATGTTTTGTTTTCATAAACCACACTCATCCATTGGATGTCATTGCATATGTGTGTTATTTTCCTTAACCACATGGATCCACTAGATGTCATTGCACGTGTGTTCTTTTCATAAACCACATGTATCCACTAGATGTCATTGCATGTGTGTTCCTTTCAGAAACCACACTGATCCACTACATAACATTGCATATGTGTGTTCTTTTCCTAAACACATGGATCCACTGATGTCATTGCATATGTGTGTTCTTTTCATAAACCACACTGATCTCCTAGATGTTATTGCATGTGTGTTCTTTTCGTAAACTACACTGATCTACTAGATGTAATTGCATATGTGTTTTCTTTTCCTAAACCACACGGATCCACTAGATGTCATTGCATGTGTGTTCTTTCAATAAACCACATGGATCCACAAGATATCATTGCATGTGTGTTGTTTTCATAAACCAAACTAATCCACTGGATGTCATTGCATATGTGTGTTCTTTTCCTATACCACACTGATCCACTAGATGTCATTGCATGTCTGTTCTTTTCATGAACCACACTGATCCAATAGATTTCATTGCATATGTGTGATCGTTTCCTAAACCACATGGATCCACTAGATGTAATTGCATGTGTGTTCTTTTCATCAACCACACTGATCCACTAGATGTCATTACATACGTGTGTTCTTTTTCTAAAACACATGGATCCACTGGATGTCATTGCATGTGTGTTCTTTTCATAAACCACACTGATCCACTAGATGGCATTGCATATGTGTGTTATTTTCCTAAACCACATGGATCCACTAGATGTCATTGCATATGTGTGTTCTTTTCATAAACCACATTTATCCACTAGATGTCATTGCATGTGTTTTCTTTTCAGAAACCACACTCATCCATTGGATGTCACTGAATATGTGTGTTATTTTCCTAAACCACATGGATCCACTAGATGTCATTGCACGTGTGTTCTTTTCATAAACCACATGTATCCACTAGATGTCATTGCATGTGTGTTTCTTTCAGAAACCACGCCGATCCACTACATATCATTGCATATGTGTGTTCTTTTCCTAAACACATGGATCCACTAGATGTCATTGCATATGTGTGTTCTTTTCATAAACCACACTGATCTCCTAGATGTCGTTGCATGTGTGTTCTTTTCGTAAACACACTGATCCACTAGATGTAATTGCATATGTGTTTTTTTTTCCTAAACCACATGGATCCACTAGATGTCATTGCATGTGTGTTCTTTCAATAAACCAACATGTATCCACTAGATGTCATTGCATGTGTGTTCTTTTCATAAACCACACTGATCCACTGGATGTCATTGCATATGTGTGTCCTTTTCCTATACCACACTGATCCAGTAGATGTCATTGCATGTGTGTTCTTTTCATAAACCACACTGATCCACTAGATGTCATTGCATATGTGTGTTCTTTTCCTAAACCACATGGATCCACTAGATGTAATTCCATGTGTGTTCTTTTCATCAACCAAACTGATCCACTAGATGTCATTGCATATGTGTGTTTATTTTCCTAAACCACATGGATCCGCTAGATGTCATTGCATATGTGTGTTCTTTTCATAAACCACACTGATCCACTAGATGTCATTGCATATGTTTTGTTTTCATAAACCACACTCATCCATTGGATGTCATTGCATATGTGTGTTATTTTCCTTAACCACAATGGATCCACTAGATGTCATTGCACGTGTGGTTTCTTTTCATTAACCACATGTATCCACTAGATGTCATTGCATGTGTGTTCCTTTCAGAAACCACACTGATCCACTACATATCATTGCATATGTGTGTTCTTTTCCTAAACACATGGATCCACTAGATGTCATTGCATATGTGTGTTCTTTTCATAAACCACACTGATCTCCCTAGATGTTGCATTGCATGTGTGTTTCTTTTCGTAAACTACACTGATCTACTAGATGTAATTGCATATGGTTTTTCTTTTCCTAAACCACATGGATCCCACTAGATGTCATTGCATGTGTGTTCTTTCATAAACCACATGGATCCACTAGATGTCATTGCATGTTGTGTTCTTTTCATAAACCACACTAATCCACTGGATGTCATTGCATATGTGTGTTCTTTCCTATACCACACTGATCCACTAGATGTCATTGCATGTGTGTTCTTTTCATAAACACACTGATCCACTAGATGTCATTGCATAGTGTGTTCTTTTCCTAACCACATGGATCCACTAGATGTCATTGCATGTGTGTTCTTTTCATAAACACACTGATCCACTAGATGTCATTGCATATGTGTGTTCTTTTCCTAAACCACATGATCCACTGATGTCATTGCATGTGTGTTCTTTTCATAAACCACACTGATCCACTAGATGTCATTGCATATGTGTGTTCTTTTCCTAAACCACATGATCCACTAGATGTCATTGCAT